>JANAVB010011399.1:14825028-15013128 GCA_029216955.1 Iris pallida
TTTTTAGGATTTATTTGGAATTATTGTATTTATGTGATTTATTATTATTTAATTAATTGATTAGTATCATGAGAGCCCTAACCAAGTTTAGCCTAATCTAGAGATTAGTTACTAACCTAGAATGCTAAGGGGATAGATATTTACATTGGTTAAAGTAGGGAAATATCTTGATATTTACCTTATTAGATATTTTCCACAAAACACTCAAAATATCAACCCTTTGGCACCAAAGTCCTTGCCTTCACCTTGAAGGAAGGCCAAGGACACCCCCCCTTGCCATGTCCGGCCAAGGGCACCCCCCCTACACTACCCCCCTTCCTATATTAACCTATCATTTCATTCATGATCAATTTACATGAATTTTAAACCTAAAAATTCTATTTCCTTTACAAGACCATAACTTGATCATTCTTGAGCCAAATCACCTCTAGTTTCTTGCATTGGACTTCCCTACACTAGAGGATACTAGTTAGGGCCTGCTATTAAGGATTTGTGGAGCTTTGGGCATCACCAAGAGAAGTGGACACCCCCCTATTCTAGGCTTTTTCATTGATTTTGCACTCATAGGTAAATGTCCTCAAACCTAGTTAATATTCTGATTTTTCTTTATAAATGCATGCATATAGGTATACCCCAACTGTAGGTCAAGTTTGGTAGAAAATAGATTTGGTTTGGTGTCCGTATCGGACACGTATCTGTGTTTAAATAACTGTATTTGATAAAATGCCACTTAGGAATAAAAGTTGTTGTTTTCCAAAACAAATTACACATTTGGGTAGCCCTTGGCATGCTGATCACGAAACCCTATGACTGAGCACAAATTTGAGTCGTATCCGTGTCCAAAATGGACACGAACTCACTGCACGATACACACACAGTGCCCTGCTACCCACCGCCGCTGCTGTGTGCTCACTGCACAGAGTACGTGGACACGCCAAAATTGCATGGACACGGGGGCAATGTCTGAAACATGCCCCCAAAGTTTCACGTCGTGTTGTTTCGTATCGGACACGAAATCGGGGCCGCACTGGCCACACACGCGCGCGGTTCAGTCGAAAAAATTGACTTAGACATGGCCTTCGTGTCGCGTGGACAAGAGTCGAGGACACCTCGTGGGCTACACGTGGACATGACCATGAGGCCCCACGTGGCTCGTGTCTTGTCCACGAGGCGCGCGCACCGCTGCACGACGCAGTGTAAACCGCGTATATCAGTCGAGTTTTCTCGACTGATACGGGCTTCGTGCCATGTCCTGGTGACACTTGGACACGGTGCAGGAACCTAGACACCTAGCCTGACCCTAGGCGAACCTAGACACGTATGCACGAGACACTTGGACACCTGTGTCGTGTCCTACACGCGTGTGCATCTCTGCACGATGCTGTGATACTGCACAGTGTCTGAAACTTACCCGATTTGGGGTTTTTGACATTTGGACACGTTGTGTCGTGTCGTGGTGGACACCTATGGACACCTATGACACATACACATATGGGGGCACGATTACCAACCATTAGATTAGGGTATTAGCTTGATTTTTGGTTTCGATTTGGGTTTCCCCCATTGTTCAGTGGTGAACAGTATTTCCTGTATTTTTCAGTTTATAAAATCCAATTTCAAAATAATTTTTATGTATATATATATGTATATTTATGTGTATATATATTGTATATACATGTATGTATGTATGTATGTGAGTGTGTAGGTGTGTGTCTTAGAGTATATGGATGTGTATATATGTAGATATGTGTGTGTATATAAATAGATATATATGTATAATGTGTGTGTGTGTTGTGTACCCCCTTCTCAGAAATCTGAGACAGAGAACCCCCCTCTCCTTCACTGTCAACACACACACCCCACACACACACTCCCATATCTCTCTCACTCTTTCACTCTCTCTATTCTCTCTCTCACTTTCCTCTCTCTCTATGTATATGTATTATATGTAAATTGTATATAATATATATATATATATATATATATATATATATATATATATATATATATATATAGATATATATATATATATATATATATATATATATATATATATGTTATATATATATATATATATATATATATGTTATATATATATATATTGTGTTAGATTATATATATTGTATCTATATATATATATATATATATATATATATATTATATGGCATAGGAGTATTACATAGGCTGTAGGCCGATGTAGTAATATATATATATATATATATATATATATATATATATATATATATATATATATATATATATATATATATATATATATATATATATATATATGTAAGTTATATATATGTGTATATATATATATATATATTATATAAGGTAGATACCTATATGATATTAGCCTATGGAACCTAGATATACTAGCCTATGGCTAATAGGGGGTTGCCCTATACTTGGCCTAATTAGCTCTTGAATGGTTGACCTAGGTAGCCTTGTTGACCATGGTTGACTAAAGTCAACTATAGGTCAAACCTTGACCTAATTGACCTAGAATGACTTGGATGAACATAGAAGGACTATTTGACTAAGGTTTGACTAAACCCTAACTAGATGATTAGGTTAACCATATAGATTATGAGGATAGTCCTATGTAGATTAAGATATGTATGGGGTTAAGTGGAATACTTAGAGGTTGTGTCATGATTTGAGTTAGTCTTATGGAGTATTGACTAGAAGTTGACCATTAGTCAAGATTGACCTAATTACCTTGTTGACTAGTCTTTGTTTGACCCAAAACCTTAGTTAGTCTAAATTTGACCTAGACTTGACCTAGATTGATCATGTTGACTAGTATTTGACTAGTTTGATTAGAATGTTGACCAAGAGTTGACTTTAACCTAGATTTGACTAACCTTGACTTGTTTGACCTTGTTTGACTTTATTTAACTTAGTTGATTCCCTGTGACCTAGTATGACTTTCTGTGACCTAATTTGACTGTTGAGTTGACCAAGAGTTAACTTTTGACCAGATTGACCTAGAATCATATAGTAAGCATTGTATACTCTATTTTTACCATTGTGGATACATTATGACTTGTGTTGCTCTGATTAGGAGCCATATATCTCTCCTCAGCCAGTATATCCTCTTCAGACATTCAGTTATCTGACGAGTACATTCTCTGACCGTTTCATACTTGCCAGGATTTATATTTTTGCTCTAGATTACTTATCACGGATTGGTACTATATGGATCTTTTCATGAGATGTTATCCCCCTCGGGAGCATCAGATACTTTTGTCACGTGTGTTTCACTTACATCATGTATCTCATGCTTCTATTATCATGTATCTTCATGTATCAGCTAGTGACTCATGTACTCTCATGATCACCGAGCCTTCATGAATCTTCATGAATCACTCACGTATCACCCAATTATGGGCTTATCACGAATCTTAACGTAACCTGAATGGATCCTTGTGTATTGATTGGGGAAACGGGGAAGTAGAAGTGGACATGTGAATAATTCCAAAGTAGTGTAATCATGTGCAAACTCAGTAGTGTAATCATGTATAAATTCTAGCCATTCACATGCCTATCTTGTACTCTACATCACTAGCCACTTACAGTTCTCTATATACAGTAGATATTTCCTTTACAGCTTTCTCTTTTACTACATGTATCTTCCTTCAGCAGTTCCTGTATTTTACTCTATTGCATGCTTTATATTTCCTATCATACTATGCACTGCGTGAGATGTATTGTGCTCGTTCCTGTCCTGACTGGACCTGTTGAAAATATTACAAAGGATGAGGATGAGGCCCTGGTGTCTACCAATTACGGAGCAGGACTAGATGATACTTATGTTGTGGACCCTTAGCAGGATCCACATGCAGCTGAGGATGTTGCCCCAGTAGTCTAGGCTAGTTTAGCTAGACAGTCTTTTCTATATTATCATTTTGTCTCACATCTGAGTTGTATTTTGAGATGTTGAGATATATAGACTCTTAGACTTATTTGTATTATGAGTTGACATTCTGGACGTTATGTTATACTAGACACTTAGACTTATTGTATCTATTGTACTGTCTCTTGAGTTACCATCTTTCTATCTATCTATCTTTCATTCTTCTACCTAGATGTGATGAGATTGTATTCTGTTATGTCACCTCCATTCGGAGAGTATAAACTGTACAGGTACTTTTATATTGTTAGATGATTGACCTAGGACAGCGTTCTACCGCCGACACTGCGGCGTAGGCTGGACGTACCCACTTCTCGTGCCTTACTCTAGGGTACGGGTCATGACAGACACTTAGACTTCTATCTGCTGCATCTCTTTGTGGATTTCAGATTTATCTATCTGTCTTTTATCGTATTCTACCTTAGATGTGATTGAGACTGTATTTGTTATGTCACCTCCATTCGGACTGTATATACTGTACAGGTACCTTATATTGTTAGATGATTGACCTAGAACAGCGTTCTACCGTCGACACTGCGGCGTAGGCTGGACGTATCCACTTCTCGTGCCCTTAATCTAGGGTGAGGGTCGTGACAAATTTGCCTACTCAAGTCTGACTTAGCGAACAATTCATCTCACAACTATCACTCTGCGATTTCTTAATCACGTTCGTTGCAACTCGTGCAATGATTCATTCTCGATACTTAAAGCCATTACTTGAGTCATTCAACATGATTGCTTTCCATGGCATAACCATACAAAATGTATCATCCTGTATTGACTCGTTGCACAGATGCAACCAACATCTCATAACGTTATTCGACAACATCAAGTAAATTTTCGAACACGTGCAACATGACACACGCAAGTATTTAGACTTATTGTATGAAATATCAAGTGTAGCATCGAACAGATCCATGAGCCATGCAGTTGCGAAAACAACTTAGGACCAACAAAATTCGATAGCAGAAGAAACTCAAGGGTTAAAGAGATTCGTCTATGGTCCAAAGGATGGAACCGCTCTGATACCAACTTGTCACACTGAGATCCAGAAATCACCCGGATCATTGTCATCCCTGGGGCGTGAGGCCGCACGAGCCTGGAGTTGCGGTCATGTAAGGCAAGATAACAGGTTCGCACAAGTTTATCTCAAATTGATAATATTTGCAGTATTAAAAAAAATATACAAAAGAATCTCTTTTATTAATAAATGAACTGAGGTTACAAAGGCCTTGAATAGCCGAACTGAATAAGCCAATTGGCTTTACAACTCTCATGATCTCTCTAGCTCACAAAGGATTACATTGTTCCATATATTATGTCTCTTTATAGCCAACAAGTAGTCGGCGGTCGAACATCTCCATGTTGCAAGTCCGAACACTGATGCAATAACTCACCTCGAAATGCAAAGGGTTCTATGCCTCGGCGCATCCAAGCCAAGCCCCGCCGCGAGCCAAACATATCCTGAACCTGCGAGCAAACTAGTGGAGGATTACTACTTTCTTCCTCGCTTTGTACTGATCAAGACCCACTCGCCTAAACCAACACTAAGTAGTTTTGTGAAGCATACAGATTTTATTGGTGATCTTTCTATTTAGCCTTAGGATAGGTTTTATGGCACGATCAAAACAGTAAATTATGTTATTTATTCTCAATAGCAATGGAAACATAAATGTGCCCAACACCGTGTTCCTTCAACAAATATTGTTAGCCATATGATATTCATAAATATAGTGATCGTGCACATCTTTGTCCCGATTCGCCAAGCCTGTCCGTCGATAGTAATTCACACAACCAACCAATCCAACACGAACACAAGCACAAAGGGTGGCGAAGATTATGCCTGCACCGGCCCTGTCTATATGAAAGGTCATGATGTTTTATGCCGTAATAGACTGGTATCTCAATGTGTAAGCTGGTGATCGCTCCAAGTATGGTTGCTAGCCCAGCATCCGAAGGATCCCCAAACTTACTAATATTGTAGCTTATCACATCAGTGGCCGGTAGCAAACTGTCAAAACGAGGCACACCACAAATACTAATCTTAATTTCCTCCTAGGTCGAACGGTTCCGGTGCCCCGGTATAACTCGTTCAAGGGATACCAAAACCCGTGCACAGGTTAACCAAGTCCGTTGACTATACAATATGCGCAAAAGCAAGAGTCGTATCATTTTATATAAAATGTAAAGTTCTCAATATATTTTATCTCAAGTTCCACGGCATTACGCCTAAAAATATCTACATTGATGCTCGATGCCCAATACGCCCATCTACTCAACCGACGGTCCTCAAGTTATCCCCATAATAGAAGTTCTGCGATAATTGTACCACAACTGCATGAAGTACAGGTAGGCAATTCTAGAGGGGGGTGAATAGAGTTTATAACGAAAATGATCAGTTAAAACTTAAACTCTTTTCACCAACAGAATAATCAGAGTAAAAGAAATGCGGAAATAAAATAGTTGAGAGCAAGCACAAACATAGCAAGATTTTTAACCGAGTTTCCCTCGTGGATGACTAGTTCAGGCCTGAGAACTCTAGCTCAGGATTGAAATCCACTATTTGTGAAATAGGGTTACAACCACGTGCCTTTTCACATAAGAGTACGCCAAACTTCTTTCAATGATCGTTGTGGCAAAACTTGGACTTTTCCAAGCGACTTACAACTTCTTGCACTTCAAACTTCTAGCTGAATCGTACCGAGTAACTTTGATGGTTGGAAAGTTTGAATGCTAAGTTGGATGGGAAGGTAAAGCTCTTTAATATGTTGGCTATGTAAGAGAAGAAGAGGAGAAGATTGGATGGTTTGAAATGAGAAAATTTAAGGCCTATTTATAGGATTCGGGATAGGTAGAATTCGGCCAGAATTTTGTGTCTAAAATTCAAATTTTTGGTCGTTGGACAACTAGCAGTGATCATGTCCTAAAAATTAGCTTCCTGTAATTTATGGGGCAAAGTTTGGCCCAAACTCTGTGTGGAGGCAGAGTTCGGCCCGAACTCTGTCTCCTATGGATAGAAAGTTCTTAATGGGCTTCTGGATGAATGGGTTGATTTGGATATTGGCTAAGAAATCCTATAAGGCTATGTCTGGCCCAAAGTTGCTCAGTAAGACCCAACGTACATTATCCTATACTCAAAACAGTATAATATACAGACTCCATAATACACAAAATAGTAAATCTTCAGGCAGCTGTAGTCTTGAACCGATGAGCTGAGTTGATTGATTTCGAGCTTGATGTATCAAATTGGACTATGACAAATATTGTTTTGTTAATTGTCAAGATTAGGTTGACTGTGATACGGTTTGGGTCAAAAATCTCTTCCATTTTGATAATTGACAAAACATAATATTTGTATGTCTCAATATTCATACCTGGACATATTATAGCTCCTCCGTACTTGAACAAATTTGCTCCTCCGTAAAATGATATTTCCTGTGACAAGTTCTCATCCAAGTATAAATAATTCATAGTGCTAAGGCAAATATCAAGTGATCTTCCCCTTTTGACAACAATCAAAATGAAGACCAATATAGAGAAGCAATATAGAGACCATCCACATAAAAGATAATATGCTAACAGCAGTTTTGATCAAGTCTAAACAGAGCCATCGAGTTTAACAAAGCGAATAAAAACATAAAAACGTAATCAAAAGAAATATAGTACCAAAATTAAAAATATTCCAAAGCATCAGTGACAATACGAAAGCCATATCCATCATGGAGCATGTGAAGGCCCCGCACATACAGAGGTTGGATCAAGGTAGCGACGAACCCAAGAATCGTCAATGCGATAACCGTCTCGAGGCGGATCATGCATCATCAGAATCGATATCGTCGGATGGGAGGCCATGGAGTACTGAATTTCATGGATGGAGTTGCTGAGCGCACTCATCTGCAGTATAGTACGATAGTCCATCTGCGTCCAGCGGTCATCTATTTTAGCCTAGCATTCTCCTCCAAACAGAAACGATCGTGAAGCATAGTCTGAATAGAGTCAAGTGTAGCAGTGGACTCGGGAGCAGGGGAATCAAGAGCAACAAAGGGTGCAGGAGAGTCAGGCTTCTCAGCGGCATCAGACTTAGAGGAGGCCGTAGCAGCAACAGTTCTCCTTGCCTTGGTCAGATTGGCAGGAGGGGACAAGGACTGACACTAATCTAATGAGACATGAAAGGCACAAAAGATCATAGGAAGATACATGGTATAAACCAAGGACTTTGGTTTAGGCCTAGCACGAATCATCCAATCCATCATCGTACGAGGAAAGTTGAAAGGAACGCAAAAGTGCAGAAAGAAAAGAGCAGTTATCTCAAAGTAAGTGACTTCATCAGTCGATCCAGCTTTCGACAAGACTGAGGAAAATATAATGCGATGAAGTTCGTAAAAGTGATTATTGAGATATTTAGTATTAAGTTTTCGAGGATGGGCATTCGGAGAGCAAAGATCATCCTTGAAACTTTCCAAAGTGGTCTCACCGGAGAAGACAAAATCCCGGACATCATCAAGCCATTCCCAAGTATTAGGGTCGGGCATACCAAGAAGATCGGCTAACTCAAAATCATCAAATGATATGTCTATACCGGTGCCACGTGAGTAGATGCGATCTCGTTGATAAGTCATATTGCAATAAAATATTTAAATGTCATTCACATAGATAGGTTCACGAGTTGCAACAAGTTCATCGAGACACAAGTCACGAAAGATAGGAAGATAGTCAAAAAATACTGTGAACTTAATAGGGTGTCCGGCAAATACACTACGATAACAAAAGTCGGCGAACCATGCGTTAGAAGCATCTAACGACACAAAAATACGATCATCGTATGTGTCAGAATTGAAAGGTGGAGGTGGGTTAAAAAGTGGGTGGATCATGTTAGGAGGAGGAGGAGGAATAGGTTGTGGGATTGGTTGAGGTTGTGGTGGAGGATTGGTTGGAGGATTAGTAGAGGATTCACCTATACTTCTCCTTGGTCTCTTTCCTCTACCAAGCAACCTAGGTGCCATGAGAAAAAATTGAGAGAAAGGAAAGAAAAAGAAGATATACCTCAAAAAGAGACCCAAGATGGAAGAGAATGAGCCCAAGAATGAACTCCTTGAGTTTGGAGAGAGATTTCCCAAGGATTGGAGACTTCTAGGATTAGGGTTATGAAAGAACTATGTTTAGAGAGGTTTGGAGAAGACAATGGAGAGGAGAGAGAGAGAATCCCGAGTTTAAGAGGAGTTGGTCGGCTGGTCAGGTCAAATATGAGCCATTGGATCATAAACAGATGAACGACTGAGAGTCACATGAGGTTCTGGAACAAGGCGGCCGAACTCGGCCCGAACACTGTGTGGGGGCAGAGTTCGGCCCGAGTTCTGGTCCCTTGGGCCAGAACTTCAGGCAGAAATACAATTGAAGAAATGAAGAATTTTTTTTGGAAATGCAATAAAGTTAGAAAGTTTGAATGGGGCAGGCTACAAAACAAATTAACCATATAATAAACAAGGAGTTATGACAGAAATCAATATGGTGAAACTGCCATAGGGTAGCTGTAGAGGCTGGATCCCAGCTAGCGGTAGTCCGAAGACTAGTGTACTGTGTCGCTTAGACTTTTACGTCTTGTTGTCAGAAGGACCCTTTCGGCTTGTACCTATGGCAAAGTCGGCATAGAGAATCGTGACATAATCGATATTTATGCAGGACAATTTAATGAATAACCGATTTATCCAAAATTCCTAATTCATGACAAATAAAATTGAATCGCTCTTCGGATAGTGGTTTTGTAAAGAATTCGGCCAACTGATGATCAGTGCCAAAAGTTCTAAATTGATAGTGCCATTTTGTTGGTGATCGCACAAAAAATGGTGACGAATTTCAATGTGTTTCGTACGTGAGTGACATATGGGGTTCTTAGTAAGGTTGATAGCACTAGTATTATCACAGAATATAGGAATGTGCATGAAAGATAGGTTGTAGTCTGCTAGGGTTTGCTTCATCCATAGAATTTGTGCACAACAACGACCAGCTGCAATATATTCAACTTCTGTTGTGGATAGTACGCCATAATTCTGCTTCTTGCTAAACCAAGAGACTAGAGCCTTGCCTAATAAATGAACGTGCCCCTAGTACTTTTATGGTCGACTTTGCATCCTACGAAATCAGCATCAGAGTAACCAATAAGGTCAAAAGATGTTGATTCGGGATACCATAAGCCCACTGTAACCGTACTCTTAAGGTATCGAAAGATACGCTTAACGGCGGACATGTGCGATTCCTTAGGATTAGCTTGATAGCGAGCACACAGGCAAATACTAAACATAATATTAGGGCGACTAGCAGTTAAATAAAGTATACTGCCTATCATACCTCGATACTTACGTTGCTCAACAAGTTTGCCGCTTTCATCTGGTTCTAGTTTGGTTGTATTGGAGTGCCAATTGGTTTGACGTTGTCAAGGTCAAACTTCTTCAGCATGTCCTTTGTATACTTTGATTGAAAGATGAAAATTCCATACGATGTTTGTTTGACTTGCAGTCTAAGAAAGTAATTGAGCTCCCATCATGCTCATCTCAAACTCGTTCTACATACACTTAGCAAAATCTTGACAGAGAGTTTCATCAGTAGAAACGAATATGATATCATCAACATAAATTTGTACTAAAAGAATAGTGTCTTTGAAAGAATTATAAATAGTGTAGTGTCAATTTTTCCTTTTAAGAAACCTTTATCTAATAAGAAAGTACTTAGGCGTTCATACCAAGCTCTGGGGGCTTGGTTGAGGCCGTAAAGTGCTTTCTTTAGTTTGAAAATATGGTCAAGAAATTTGTAATTTTCAAAGCCAGGGGGTTGTTTTACAAAAACGTCCTCCTTAATAAAACTATTCAAAAAGGCACTTTTGACATCCATTTGAAAAAGTTTAAAATTTTGAAAGTTGGCAAATGCACAAAGTATCCAAATTGATTCCAGTCTTGCAACAGGAGCATACGTCTCATTGTAGTCGATACCTTTCTCTTGGTTGTATCCTTGAGCTACTAGAAGAGCTTTGTTGCGTGTAACAGATCCATCTTCATTTACTTTGTTCCGAAAAACCTATTTCGTACCAATAACCGAATGATTAGCTGGCCTAGGAACAAGTTCCCAGACCTGAATTCTCTCAAATTGGTTGAGTTCTTCTTGCATGGCGGAAATTCAAAACTTATTATTAAAAGCTTCTAAAATATTTTTAGGCTCAATTTGTGAAATGAAAGCAGTGCTAACAATGGAGTCTCTTAACGATGATCGAGTACTTACTCCGCGTGATACCTCACCTATTACCAAGTTTTCTGGATATGACAGCTTGAATGAGAATTTCTTCGGCAAGCCCTCCAAAGAGTTGGTTTCAGTAGTGGTTTCGTCGACGTAGAAGTTGATGGCTCAACGTCATCGTCAGGAGTAGCTGCTGCACTATTATCCTCATCAAAAGTCACATTTATAGACTCTTCTACAATCAATGAGTGTTTGTTGAACACTCTATATCCCTTGCTCTTGGCAGCATAGCCAAGAAAAATACCATCGTCAGCATTGGCATCAGATTTGCCTAAGTTGTCTTTGGTGTTAAGGATAAAACATCGACAACCGAACACTCTAAAATAAGAAACATTTGGAGTTCTCCAAAACCAATGTTCATAGTGTGTTTTCTTCGTTATAGGTCGAATAAGCACCCTATTTAAAATATGGCACGTTGTACTGACAGCTTTAGCCCAAAAATATTTCGGAAGTAAAAATTTATTCAACATGACTCTAGCCATATCGCCAAGAGTCCTATTCTTTCGCTCCACAACACCATTTTGTTGAGGAGTTCTAGGACAAGAAAACTCATGATCAAAACCATTTGAGTCACGAAACTTTTCAAAATCAGAATTTTCGAATTCACCTCCATGATCACTTCGGATTCGAGTAATCATGTAGCCCTTTTCGTTTTGAATCTTTTTAGCAAAAATTTTGAAAAAAAATAGCATCGGTTTTGTTTGAAAGAAAGAAAACCAAATGAATCTAGAAAAGTCATCTACTATTACAAAAGCATAGAGTTTTCCACCAAGACTGGCTACTCTACTAGGACCAAATAAGTCCATGTGCAGTAATTACAAGGGTCTAGTAGTACTTACAGTGTTTGTGGAATGAAATAAAGATTTGGTTGCCTTATTCAGTTCACATTCGGCACATACCGTATCCTTTTTGAATGTGATGTTGGGCAAACCTCTTACTAGCTTCTTTGTCGATAGCTTGGATATAGTATCCATATTGGCATGACCAAGACACTGGTGCCATAATAATCTTTCATCCTTGTGTGCGTAGAGGCATCTTCCTGTACTACTAGTATTTCCAGATAGATAGAAAATATATATGTTATCCTCTCTTATCCCTTCAAAAGCGATGTCTCCCATTGACCTATCATAAATATAGCATTTATTTTGTCCAAAGTTAATATCATATCCATCATCAGCAAGGTGACTTATGCTGAGCATGATATACTTTAACTTGGTCACCAGGAAGACATCCTTTATTACAGGAGAGGGAGAATGACCAATAGTACTATTACCTATGGTGTACCCTTTTAGGTTGTTGCCAAAGGATACGTACCCTTCCCTCTTTATCGATAGTGATACGAAAAGATTTGTGTCTCCTGTCATATGTCGCGAGCATCCACTATCGAGAATCTAATTACTTTTAGTTGAGGGAGGAAGGTCCACCTACATCAAGAGTAGATGTGACCTTTGGTACCCAAGTTCTTGTGGGTCCTGAAATGTTAGTCTTTGGCACCCATGCATAGAGATTTATATCTACTAATCTTCTAATTCTATATTTTGGGGAGATGTGTCCATGTAATCCACAGTAGGTGCAAGTAACATGCCTATTTGTGTTGGGAGTAGGTTGATAATGATGTATATATACAGCATGGTGAGAGTTGTGAGAAATAGCAGGATAGTGACTATACGTGGCCGCAGGACGATGGTTATGTCTATATGCAACATTGTGATGGTTATGTCTATGTGCATCATGGTGATGATTCGCAGGACTGTGTGTAGTAGTAGAATAATAGTTACGAGAATAATGTCTATGTGCACGTAGTTTAAGAGCTGCATGGGAATATATGTATATGTAAGCATATTTACGTGATGCATGTGGTTGACGTATTTGACTATTTTGAGTAGTCTTGTGCCTTGTGTGTGTCTTATGTGATCGGGTTTGAGGTTGAGCAACCTGTTTTTCTAATCTAATATCTAATTTCTTAGAGGCAGCATGCAGTTTATTATACTTAGCATTTAAACCATCAATTTAGCAATAGAGATCTTGTGTCTATTCTTTTCTTCAGCAAGCTCAGTGTTGAGTGCTGTGATATCACATGTTTGCTTTTCAACAAGTGCTTCGACATCATCTAGGCTTAGCTTAAGCTTGGACACCTCACTAGTGACTTCCGTGGGTGGAGTGTCTCTAACATTATCAAGCAAGGAAGAAAGGTTTTGAATCTCTATTTTATAGCTTTTGATCTTCTTCTTTGTCACGCCCAGTTTTTGAATTAGGGGTATTTTCATCATTTTTCAAGTTTTATAATTTTTAGGAATTTTTATTTATTTTATGAGATTTTTTTGGGATTTATTTGGTTTGGTTTGGATTTTATCCAATTCGGACTCAATTTGGAGACCCGGATAGCCTGGACCCTAGTGGGACCCACACACTAGCTGGACTTGGCCCACATATCATCCAAATTATGTTAGAAATCTTAAACCCTATTTTTCATGGCTTAATTAGTCATTTTAGAGCTTAATTAGTTCATTAGAAACAGCCCGAACCAAACCGAACCCAAACTAAGTCTATTGGGTTTAAGGCTTATTGGATCCCCAACCCAAACCCACAAACCCTTTTCCTCCCACACTTAGCCGGCCACAAGAGGCAACCCCCCCTTTTCTTCTTCACAAAGTCAATATCTCTCTCTCTCTCTTTCAAAAAAATCTTTCTTCCTCCAAGCTCTTTCTCTCTCCCAAGAACCCATTCTAGGTATGATTTTAATTCTCCATTTAATTTCTCTACTCCATTTATTGCTTCACAATAAGTGTAGAGAAGAGGATTCTCTACACTTTGTCCACAAATTTTGTAGAATTCCCTAAAATCTAGGTTAAGAGATTAATTTGAGGGTTTTATATATTAAATGGTATATATATATATATATATATATATATATATATATATATATATATATATATATATATATATATATATATATATATATGTGGATGTATTATATATTTATATTTAAATTTGTGTGTGTGTAGAGGAATGAGAGTGGTGGTGGTGTTGTCATGAGGGAGGTGTTGTGTGAGAGTGTGCTTGTGTGTGTTAGTGTGGTAGAGAGAATGTGTGTGTGTATATTTATATATATATATATCTATATGTGTATGTATTTATATATATATATATATATATATATATATATATATATATATATATATATATATATATATATATATATATGCATTTGTGTGTGTGTAGAGAGTGGTGGTGGTGGTATTGTGAGAGAATGTGTGTCATGAGAGTGGTGGTGAGAGTTTGTGAGTGTGTGTGTGTGTGTGTGTGTGTGTGTGTTTGTGTGAGTGTGTGTGTGTTTGTGTGAGAGGGTGTGTGTGTGTCTATATGTATATATAGGTATATGTATATATATAGACATATGTGTGTATGTATTTATATATATATATTGATGAGTGTGTGTGTGTATGTATTTACATATAGGTATAGATATGTGTGGGTTAGTGAGTTTATATATATATGTAGATATGGATATGTGTATATATATATATTTAGATAGGTAGATAGATAAGTATATATATAGATATATATATAGAGAGAGTGTAGAGGAGGAATAGGAGGAGAAGAAGTAGTAGAAGATGAAGAAGAAGAATGGCTGCAGCAGCAGCAGCAGCACAAGCAACAGCAGTGAGCAGTCCCCCCCCTTAAACCCCCTATTTTGGGCCCCTATAAGCCTATAAACCCCCCTTATATGTATATATATGTGTATATATATAGATATGTATATATATAGATATGGATAGATATATATATAAAAGAGATTAGTAGGTTAGAAGATTAGAAGAAGATTAGAAAAGATAAGAGAAGAATAAGAAGAAGTTGAGAAGAATAAGAATAAAAAGAAGACTAAGGAGTTCAAGGAGGTTTAGAAAGAAGTTAGAGAAGAAGGAATTAGAAGAAGTTAGGAAAATTAGAAGGAGAATAGGAAGAGGAAATTAGAAGAAGAATTAGACGGAGAATAGAAAGAAGAAGTTAGAAGAAGAGTTAGGGAGGAGAATTAGAATAAGGGCTAAAGGGGAGTTTTGGAGGAAAATCGAGTTAGAGGGTGAAACGGAGCCCGAAGTATCGGAACGCGATGAAACTTGGCATGGAGTTCAAATACGTGATTTAGATTTTGTGGGTAGGCTCCCGAGTGGAAATCGGAGTCGTACGGCGCCGGTATCGCGCCGTATCGGTACGTATCTTGAAATATTCTAGATTTTAGCAACGGGCCGTATCATGGACCGAACGTCCACTTTACCTAAGTATTTTGGTAGATAATATACCTATAGGCTAGTACCTTACTACCCTGGGGAGATCGGATCAAAATATTAAGCGTAGATAGGCTAACTAGCTAATCGCCGAAGTTGGATTTTTGCCCTTTTTAAGGGTAAAATAGGAATTTGGCCTATGGCCAAGAAATGAGTTTCTAAGTCCAAGATGGACTTGGATATGGGTTGTAGAGGTTGGTAATTGGTAGAAATAGCCGTCTAGACCTAGTCTTGACCCCGGTTGACCACGGCTGACTTTTTAAGCCAAAAGTCAACTATGGGTCAACACTTTACCCAATTTAGTCCCAAATTCCATTAGACTTGTGCAGTTGACCGAAAGTCAACCATTAGTCACCAGTGACCTAGAGTTGACCTAGGGTTGACCACAGTTGACCACAGTTGACCACGGTTGACCAGAGTTGACCGGTTGACCAAAAAGTTAACTGTTGACTCAAATCGATCCCGATTAATTCCTTTTGACTTGCGTTGACCTAATATGATTTAGGTTGACCTCGTACAGTCTAGTTTGACGTGTCTTGACCTAGAATGACTTAATAGGATTCAAATTGATTTGATTTTACTTTCTAAACATAGTATTGATACGTCTTGTTCTCTGTAGGTCCTCGAGATGCTGCATTTGCTCCGGTTGACATATCATACCATATTACAGGCGAGTACATTCTCTGACACTTTTCCAATTTATAATGATTGTTATGATTCATGTAATTAGTGTGGATATGCTTGTTCTTGACACATTGGTCACACGGATTGGTATTCATGGATCCCGACATGAGATGTTATTCCTCGTTATCTTGGTATATCTTGTGCAAGCCCCCTTGTAGTTCTTGTACAGTATATGGACACCGATTCTCGAGGAGACTTGCTCCCTTCTCGTAGAATCCCGTGTCGTAACGTGTCTTGCTTGGATCCACTCTACCAGTCGGGAACGGGGAATACTAGTGTAGATGTGTAGTCATACCCGCCTTGTATATATTGTGAACCTTGTGAATGTCAATCCTACACCATACGTATGATTGGCTAGATCATAACCTTGTGCAGACCCAATCCGGCCACATGTTGTAGCTAGTATTCACACACCTAGATGTATAACTCTTGATTCTTGTACATGCCATGATCAGTTTACTTGCCTTGTTCTAGCTCTAGTTTTACAGCTTACCTTGCCATGATACTCACATGTACATTCCATGATTTTCTTGTATATACTCTCTATTTACTGTCTTATAGCTTTTGTCATATCTTGTGAACTGTTGTTAGTAGATTGTACTCGTTCCATCCTGACAGGATATGTTGAAAATATTACAGATGTAGATGAGGGAGACTACAGTACCTACTACGGTTCGGATGACGTAGTGGGCGTAGACTTGGAGACTTTGGTCCAGCAAGGCTTAGCTCCGCCTGGCGAGACCTTACCCCTTATTTAGTTAGAGTAGGTCTTTTATACTGGACTTTGTCTCCAGCTACTTTTTGAGACTATTTTTATTATGGACTGTATTAGAGACTTGGACTGTATATATTCTTGTGTTGGACTTGACAGGTTATTATTTTATTATCATCTTGTTGTCTTTATCTTTCAGTCTTTACTTTGTTATCTTAGAGTCGTGATTGAGTAATCACATATATATATTCATTGCTTGTCCTCCGTTCGGAGTTGACCATATTCTCGACAGGTTTTGTTACATATATAAACTGTTTAGAGTAGAAAAATCTACAGCATTCCACGCCGATTTTTCGGTGAGGGCTGGGCGTTGTCGCGTCACGTGCCCTTTTAGCGGGTGCGGGTCGTGACATTCTTGGCATGTTTATATTTACTAATGACTTTCTTGTGGTCATTTAGTAAATCATTGAACGCATCACCAAGTTCATCAAAAGTGAAGTCATCGAGAGTTTTGCTAGTTACCTTTTCGGATGTTGCCATTAGGCAAACATTAGCGATGTCTTGAGGAGAGTCCTTTTCTTCCTCGAAATCACTTGCTTTACTTTCAAGCCAAATGCTAGTGTTGGCATATTTTCTTTAAGAGAACTTCTTATAGGGCTTCTCATATCGGTTGCCTTTCTTTGCGAATGGACAGTCTTTTCGGACGTGTCCAGTCTTATTGTAGCCATAGCACGTTAGTTCTTCCTCTTCATCTTCTTGTTGTTCCTTTTTTCTTCGATTGAAACGAAGGAACTTCTTGAAGTTGCGGACTAGAAGAGCTTGATCATCACCTTCAGAATTGTAATGCCTGTACTTCGTATTACGTATATTGGAATACGTGTACGTATTTGTTCTTGTATTGCATATCTCTTGGCTTGGCTCAGTTTATTTTGGGTTGGTTCGGCTAGGCTTGGGTTGCCTTGGTTCATCATGAACCAAGGGGAGAACCCCTACCTACCACCACCATCATCCTTTATTAACCCATTCCTTCATTCTTTCTCTTCATTTACTTCTTCTTCTCCACCATTACTTCTTCAACAACCAGGAGTGAGAGAGAGAAGCTTAGGCAAGTGCATCTTGCTTCATAGAGGAACTCAAGATCTATTGTTCCATTTTCTTTCTTGCAACATTCTAAGACTCTTTAGTGCTTGGCATTTTCAATTTCTATGGCTAAATTCTTCTAGATCTAAGTTTATAGTATTTGTAAATTTCTTGGATTTTGATCTACTTAATATTGTTATTTCCAAGTTTTTATGGTTCCATGTTGTAAAGAATTTAGTTCTGCCCCATTTTGACCTATAAAAGTCCAAATTTGGGCTTACAGTGAAGGTTTTATGGAGCTTGGAAGCTAAGGGTTCCATGGCCATCCTTCTCAGGTTTTCTGAGAAGATGGGTCCCCATTACCCAGCCGCATGTGATTCACTTACCCAGCTGCATGAGATTCATTTCACTCAGCCGCATGGGTACCCACTTACTCAGCCGCATAGATGGGTACCCACTTACCCAGCCGCATGTGATTCACTTATCCAGCCGTATGAGATTCATTTTACTCAGCCACATAGATGGGTACCCACTTACTCAGTCGCATATATGGGTACCCACTTACCCAGTCGCATGTGATTCACTTATCCAGCCGCATGAGATTCATTTCACTCAGCCGCATAGATGGGTACCTACTTACTCAGCCGCATAGATGGGTACCCACTTACTCAGCCACATGAGACTCATTTACCTAGCCACATAGATGAGTACCCATCTACTCAGTCGCATAGATGAGTACCCATCTACTGCCGCATGAGCCCCCAATTCACCCTTGACCGTATAGTGTCTAATTTGGTTGTTTTTCTTGTCCTATTTGGCTGATTTATGGCCAGAATTTCTCCCAACTCCCAACATTAAAATTGTAGATCTTTTCCTTGGCTTCCAGAATATGTTACTAACTACTTATGCAAGTTTTCTCATTTATGATGTGTTGACACAAAATCACAGTCAACCAAATATTGATAACATTTACTAAATAATACTTGTAATAATTCAGTACGACACACGACGACTACATCCAGCTCAAGTTAGACGACTGCTCAGTTTTTACAATATAAGTCATTTTTGAGTCTGTATTTTATACATTTATTGAGTCTAGACTGATGTAAGCTGAGTTGTGCTGAGCTCTTGAGACTTTACCTATAACCTACCCAAAATCCATAAGCTCCACACATCCAAATAAGCCCATTGGACCATAAGACCTTTCTGTGCTCTGGAGACAGAGTTCGGGCCGAACTCTGCCTCCAAACAGAGTTCGGACCGAACTCTGTCCCCTAAAAAACAGCACCGTAATTTTTAGGGTTGGCTGGTTGCTAGTTGTCCAACGGCCAAATATTTAAAAATTTCTACCAGAATTTTGGCCGAATTCTGCCTGCTAATATCCTATAAATAGTCCATGAATTCTCTCATTTCAAATCATCCAATCTTCTCATCTCTTCTCTCTTAAGCTTAATTCAAGCCATACCCTTCTTCATCTACTAGCCACAAGCTCCCTAAGCCTCAAGTGCTCAGCATCTTTCAGTTAGGCGTTTTGTGCAAGAGTTCAAGAAGTCGCTTAGAAAATTCCAAGCATCGCCACTGCGATCCATTGTAAGAAGTTGACGTGCTCTTCTGAAGAAAAGGCAAGGGGTGTAACTACTATTTCACAAATAGTTGTTTTAATCCCGAGCTAGAGTTTACATGTCTGGACTAGTCCTCCACGAGGAAAACCAGGTTAAATTTGGCTGTGTTTGCGTATGCTTTCTTGCTCCTTATTTATTTCTGCATTTACTCTGATTAATTTTAGCTTGTGAAAGAGTTTAATTTTTAATTGGCTATTATCGCTATAAACTCTTTTCACCCCCTCTAGAGTTGACATCTGTTCTTCAATTGGTATCAGAGCTCTGTTCTCTCAACAAGGACTAACATCCTAGAGCTGATCCATGGCAACCACACAATCCTTGATTTCCAATCACGGTGAAGGGCAGTCCACTCAAAGGCCTCCCCTATTTGATGGAACTAACTACACATATTGAAAAACAAGGATGAGCTTCTATCTTAAGTCGCTAGACTTTGACCTGTGGACTATCGTCACTGACGGTTACAAAAAGCCCGCCAGGATAGTTGTCAATGGTGATCTCGTTGAGAAATCACATGACAAATATTCTGACGAGGAGAAGAAATAGGCGAGTCTAGACGTGAAAGCTATTAATGCTTTATTCTGTGCTATAGACAGGAATAAGTTCAACAGGGTCTCAACATGTACCACCTCTCACGAAGTATGGAGACTTCTAGAAGTGACGCATGAGGGAACCACCCAAGTTAAGGAATCAAAGATAAGCCGTCTCACTCAAGAATATGAAGCTTTCAAGATGAAGCCAAACGAGACGATCACTCAAATGTTCACAAGATTCCTCGACATCATCAATCCTCTATCCTCGCTCGGCAAGCAATATTCCAATCATGAGAAGATTCGCAAGCTACTTAGGGGGCTACCAAAGATTTGGAACCCTAAGGTGACAGCCATCATAGAAGGAAATGATCTCACAACCATGTCCATGGAGACCTTGATGGGAAAGCTGATGACTCATGAGCTTGACCTCAAGGACTTCGAAGAGCCTGCTCCTAAGGCTAAGGAGATCGCACTCAAAGCTCACTGACGGAGGGCTGACCCCGATGAGACGGATGACGACAACTCGGAAGGTGATGATCAAGCTCTCCTTGTCCGCAACTTCAAAAAATTCCTTCGCTTCAACCGAAGAAAGAAGGAACCACAAAAAGACGACGAAGAGGAGCCAAACTGCTACGGTTACAAGAAGACGAGACATGTCCGAAAAGACTGTCCATACTTAAAGAAGAGCAACCGCTATGAGAAACCATACAAGAAGGCCTCCTCAAAGAAATATGCCAACACAAGTATTTGGCATGAAAGCGAAGCTAGTGACTCCGAGGAAAAAAAGGACTCACCTCAAGACACTGCAAATGTGTGCCTAATGGCAACATCCGACAAGGTATCAAACGAAACTCTTGATGACTTCACTTTTGATGAACTTGGCGATGCTTTCACCGATTTACTTAGTGATCATAAAAAGGTCATTGGTAAATACAAACACGCCAAGAAAAAGATCAAAAGTCATGAAGTCGAAATTCAAAGACTTTCTTTATTACTTGATAATATTAGAGACACTTCACCCACGGATGTCACAGATGAGGTATCTAAGCTTAAAATAAGCTTACATGATGCCGAGGCATGCATTGAACAACAAATAATAGAAATCACAGCACTCAACACGGAGCTTGCTGAAGAAAACAGTAGACATAAGATTTCTATTACTAAGATATATGGTTGGAATGCTAAGGTAAATGAACTACAGGATATCTCTAAGAAATTAGAGACTAAATTGGGAAAACATGTTGCTCAACCTCAAACCCAATCTCATGAGACACACTCAAAGCATGACACTATTTATACTAGTCAACCACGTCATCCACCTGCAGCACGTAATCATGCTTACATATACACACACTTTCATAAAGTACACAAACCACATGCACGTAGAAATCATTCACAGAATCATCATGCTATACATAGATATAATCATCACTATGTTACACAAAAATAAAATCACCATCACTCTACATATAGACATCATCACCATGCCATTCCATATAGACATCATCACCATACTACTCCATATTACTGTACTCATAGACATCATCACCATGCTAACTCTACACATCATCATCATGCCACTCCACATCATTCTACTTATAGATATCATTCTCTTGTTCCTAACATAAATAAGAATGCTATATGTACTTATTGTGGATCTCATGGACACATTTCACCATAATATAGAGTTAGAAGATTAGTGGATAGAAAGATATATGCATGGTTTCCGAAAACTAACTTTTCATGACCCTCAAAAACTTGGGTACCAAAGGTCACATCTACTCTTGATGTAGGTGGACCTTCCCTCCTCAACTAAAAGTAAGTGGATTCTCGATAGTGGATGCTCACGGCTTATGACGGGAGATGTAAATCTTTTCGCATCACTATCGATGAAGAGAGAGAGGGATACATATCCTTCGGCAACAACTTAAAAGGATACATTATAGGTAATGGTATCATTAGTCATCCTCCCTCTCCCGTAATAAAGGATGTCTGCCTAGTGACTGAGTTAAAGCATAACCTGCTCAGCATTAGTCATCTTGTTGACCATGGATATGACATTAACGTTGGACAAAATAAATGTTTTATTTATGATAGGTCAACGGAAGACATTACTTTTGAAGGGATAAGAGAGGATAATATTTATGTTTTCTATTTGTCTAGAGATACTAACAATGCAGGTAGATGCCTATATGCTCATAAAGATGAAAGATTACTATGGCACCAGCGTCTTGGTCATGCCAATATGGATACCATATCCAGGCTATCGACCAAGAAGCTAGTTAGAGGCTTGCCCGATATCACATTCAAAAAGGACACGGTATGTGCCGAATGTGAATTGAATAAGGTAACCAAGTCCTCATTTCATTCCATTAACTCTGTAAGTACTACTAGACCCCTGCAACTACTCCATATGGATTTATTTGGCCCTAGTAGAGTAGCCAGTCTTGGTGGAAAACTCTATACCTTTGTTATTGTTGATGACTTTTCTAGATTTACTTGGGTTTTCTTTCTTACAAATAAAAGTGATGCTATTTCAATTTTCAAGATTTTTGTTAAGAAAGTTCAAAACGAAAAAGGCTACATGATTACTCGAATCCGAAGTGATCATGGAGGTAAATTCGAAAATTGTAATTTTGAAAAGTTTTGTGATTCTAATGGTTTTGATCATGAGTTTTATTGTCGAAGAACTCCTCAACAAAATGGTGTTGTGGAGCGGAAGAATAAGACTCTTGGCGATATGGCTAGAGTCATGTTGAACAAATTCTCACTTCCGAAATACTTTTGGGCTGAAGCTGTCAGTACAGCATGCCACATTTTAAATATGGTGCTTATTCGTCCTATTACGAAGAAAACACCCTATGAGCTTTGGTTTGGGAGAACCCCAAATGTTTCTTATTTTAGAGTTTTTGGTTGTAGATGTTTTATCCTTAACACCAAAGACAACTTAGGCAAATTTGATGCCAAAGCTAACGATGGTATTTTCCTTGGCTATGCTGCCAAGAGCAAGGGATATAGAGTATTTAACAAACGGTCATTAATTGTGGAAGAGTCTACCAATGTGACTTTCGATGAAGATAACAGTGTAGCAGCAACTCTTGATGATGATGTTGAGCCATCAACTTCTATTCCAATGAATACCACAAACGAAACCAATTTTCTGGAGGGTTCGCCAAAGAAATTCTCTTTCAAGCCGTCACATCCAGAAAATTTGGTGATAGGTGAAGTTTCACGTGGAGTAACTACTAGATCATCATTAAGAGACTCTATTGCTAGCACTGCCTTTATTTCACAAATTGAGCCAAAAAAATTTAAGAAGCTTTCAATGATGAATTTTGGATTTCTGCTATGCAAGAGGAACTCAACCAATTCGAGAGGAGCCAAGTATGGGAACTCGTTCCTAGACCGGCTAATCACTCGATTATTGGTACTAAATAGGTTTTTAGAAACAAAGTGAATAAAGATGGTTCAGTCACACGCAACAAAGCTCGTATAGTAGCCCAAGGATACAACCAAGAGGAAGGTATCGACTACGATGAGACGTATGCTCTTGTTGCTAGATTTGAATCCATTTGGATGCTTTGTGCATTTGCAAACTTTCAAAATTTCAAATTATTTCAAATGGATGTTAAAAGTGCTTTCTTGAATAGATTTATTAAGGAGAAAGTTTATGTAAAACAACCCCCTGGCTTTCAAAATCACAAATTTTCCGACCATGTGTTCAAGCTAAAGAAAGCGCTATATGGCCTCAAACAAGCCCCTAGAGCTTGGTATGAATGGTTAAGCAATTTTTTGCTTGAGAAAGGTTTTTCAAAAGGGAAAATTGACACCACACTTTTCATAAAATCTTTCAAAGACACTATTCTTTTAATACAAATATACGTAGATGATATTATATTTGGTTCTACTGATGAAACCCTCTGTCAAGACTTTGCCAAGTGTATACAGACCGAATTTGAGATGAGCATGATGGGGGAGCTCAACTACTTTCTTGGACTGCAAGTGAAACAAATGTCAAATGGAACCTTCATCTGTCAGTCGAAGTATAAAAAGGAAATGCTGAAGAAATTCGACCTTGACAACGTCAAACCAATCAGCACTCCAATGGCTACTTCAACTAAACTTGAACCAGATGATAGCGGCAAACCCGTAGATCAACATAAGTATCGAGGTGTGTTATGCAGTCTACTCTATTTAACTGCTAGTCGTCCTGATATTATGTTTAGCATTTACCTGTATGCTAGATATCAAGCAAATCCTAAGGAATCACACATGACTGCAGTTAAGCGTATCTTTCGATACCTTAAAGGTACGGTTACAGTGGGCCTATGGTATCTCAAGTCAACATCATTTGACCTCATTGGTTACTCTGATGCTGGCTTCGTCGGATGCAAGGTTGATCATAAAAGTACGAGCGGTACGTATCATTTATTAGGAAAGGCTTTAGTCTCTTGGTTTAGCAAGAAACAGAATTCTGTCGCACTATCCACAACAGAAGCTGAATACATCACAGCTGGGCGTTGTTGTGCATAAATTCTATGGATAAAGCAAATCCTTGAAGACTACAACTTATCTTTTGTGCACATTCCAATCTTTTGTGACAATACTAGTGCTATAAATCTCACCAAAAATCCTATTTGTCACTCACGCACGAAGCACATTGAAATACGTCACCACTTTTTACGTGATTATCAGCAAAATGGCACGATTAACTTAGAATTTATTGACACTGATCACCAGTTAGCAGATTTCTTTACAAAGCCATTATCCGAAGAGCGCTTCAATTTTCTTTGTCGTAAACTTGGAATTTTGGATGAAGTTGTTATAAATTAAAATAAACCTGCATAAATATTGATTATGTTATGATTCTCTTATGATGAACTTGCTATGGGTACAAGCCGAAAGGGCCCTTCTGACAACAAGGCGTAAAAGCCTAAGCGACACGGTGCACTAGTCCTCTGGACTACCGCTAGCTGGGATCCGGCCCCTGCAGCTAACCCATGGCAACTTCAAAATATTGAATTATGATATACTTCCTTGTTTATTACACGATATATTTTTCTTTATTACTTGCTGCAATACAAATTTTTTACTTCACATTGCTGCTTCGAGTTTACTCTCTGTCACTCCTTGGATCCTTTCTTTTATACTCTTGTATTACTTTAGTCTTTATTACTTAACCACTTTCTTCTTTCAGCCTGATTCCTGTTCTGTGACCAGAATCTGGAATTCGGGCCGAACTCTTCCCTTACCAGAGTTCGGGCCGAATTCGGCATGACTGTTCCAGAATCGGGAATAGTCTCAGCCGCTGATCTTACTTTGATCCAATTGTAGAACCCTAGAGGGGGGGTGAATAGGGAAATTAAAAATTAACTACAATAATTGATGCAATAAAGACAATTGAAAGTAAAGAGTAGAAAGATCAAACGCAAACGCAAGGATATATCCTGGTATCCTCTTTTGAGGCAGTCCAGTCCCGGAACTCTCTCCGGCTTTAATCCACTATTTAACCAAATAGTACACGCGAGTTTGGATCCGAAGAACTCGCCAACTTCAATACGAGTTTGGATCCGAAGACTCGCCAACTTCTACACACGAGTTTTCTTACGAAGGCTCGCCAACTTCAAACAGAAGAGAATGAGAACTTGTTGATCTTCTAACACGTGAAGATCGAAATGTACAACTCTTTAATACTCTAGTACTTTGGGAGAGGATGATAATGAAAAGCTTGGAAGAGTATTAATGGTGGAGCTCTTGGTTGTTGGAAAATTTATGGAAGAGTTGGTGAAGAAGCTCAAGAGAGAGAGAGAGCTTTCTTTTATAAGAGAACCAAGAGTTGGTGGCATTTAATGCTCTGATTACAGACAAACCGGCATGCCGGCGGTATGCAGCGACATACCGTCGGTATACCGTCCAAATAGTAATGGTCATATTAATGACCGTTTGAGAGCATTAAATGCGGCCATTAATGCTAGTCAGAGCAATTCGAAAACCAAATATTTGAAACTCGGTATACCGCCGGTATGCCGGAGCATGCCGCCAGTATGCCGACAATTTGTCACAGCAAGTTTTGAGTTGCTAAAAACGGTATACCGTCGGTATGTCGGAGCATGC
Source organism: Iris pallida (assembly GCA_029216955.1). NCBI lineage: Eukaryota > Viridiplantae > Streptophyta > Magnoliopsida > Asparagales > Iridaceae > Iris > Iris pallida. The sequence goes on from JANAVB010011399.1 coordinate 14,851,260, forward strand.
CGTCGGTATGCCGATAATTTGTCACAGCAACTTTTGGGTTGCTAAAAACGGTATACCGTCGGTATGCCGGAGCATGCCGTCGGTATGCCGACAATTTGTCCCAGCAACTTTCTGGACAAGAAAAACGGTATACCGTCGGTATGCCGAAGCATGCCGCCGGTATGTCGACTATATGTCACAGCAACTTTCTGTATGCTAAAAACGGTATACCGCCGGTATGCCGGAGCATACCGCCGGTATGCCGCTCTGTAGCTATTTGATTTTTGACTTGTTCTTTTTACTGTCATCCGTCCTTAGGTGTTTACAGATATACCTAGACCAGTACAGACTCGAAGACTCTAAGCAGGAAGACGCCGTCTTATGCAGGGAACGTCGGTAACTGCTACAGTCTTCAAGGAAGAAGGAGAATGCTCTTGAACGGAAGAACTCCATGTAGTAGATCTTCTGAGAATATTTGAATCTGAAGAACAGAAGACTCAACTACGAAGATGCTGTTAATTACTCAAAATAAAATGTGCCAACAAACTCTCCCATTTTGATAATTGATAAAATAGAGAGATAGCATCTTCAGGGAGTAGCTCCCCCGTAGGTAGACAGCTCCCCCTCAATACGATTTCTCCCCCTTTGTCACTTAGTCAAAGATGGGGATAATCAATAGAAACAGTGCATAATAAAAATGACACGAGTATATAAAGAGAAGCATGCATTAATATATTGAAGTGAACAAAGAATACATGCTTGACACAAACATATCATACTGAAAACATAAAAGACTCTCCACCATGAGAGCTAAACACTATAGAAACCCAGAGATTAAGTCCCCGAAGGACAACAAACAACTAGTAACAACCACACACCGGTCCCCGAAGGACCACAAAAGACAACATAAAGACAAACACATAAAAACTAGAAACACTCAAAAACCGAAACCATCATCAAAATGAAGTCCATCCCTAATCCTCAGCCGGATCATCATCATCACCCTGAGCTTGCTGAAAGGCGCCAAAAGGATCAATGTCGTCAGGGTACATAAATCCATAGGCATTGGGGTCAGAGAAATGCGGGGCCGTGTACATGGGATCCTGAAGATTAAGATCCAGAAAGGCATCCCGGTCTTGCAGAGTGCGCTGAATAAAATACCCCTGATTGTGGAAACGAGACTGGATCAGGGCTCCAAGTCTACGAGTGTGGGCCCGCATCTGCTCCTCTGCCTGGGCCATCCGCATATCAAAGTGCTGCTGAGTGAGCGGCATATAACGGCCCAAAGTAGGAGGGGTAGATGTGGGAGCAGCAGGAGTGGATGCCGGTTGCTCTTGGGAAGATGAGGCACGGGAAGTAGAGACGCCAGCAAGGGTACGGAAGACAGCAAGATATGAGGGGACGCCATCCGAGGAGCAGAGAGACAGGTCAACATGTTTGGCCTCCAGAAGCAGAGTGATAAAAGAGCCATAGGAGAGGTTCTGCTTTCCCGAAGGCATGACACGCCGAAATTGCAGAAGAAGAGTCTTCGGGAAGGAGAAGGGCTTCCGGACATAGAGATAATACATGCAGACGAGAGCGTCACCGGTGATTGCGTCATAGTTCCCGCCCTTAGGAAATAGAGTGTGGCACACAATCCGATGGATCTCGTAGTAAAACGGCTCCAGCTGGACAGAGAGGGCCGGGATGGCAGAAGGGTTGGGACCCTTGCAGATGATACGACAGAATTCGTCGAAAGGTGACGCCGCCGAGGAGTTGAGAGCACCCAAGGATGGTAACGCTTCCCCTTTGTCCGGGATGCCTAAGATGTTCCCCACTTCCCGAGATGTTAGACGGAAGTGACGGTCATTGACCATAGATTGAATGGCGGAAGGATCGTCATCGTCCCCTCTCATGTTGCAATAGAATAGTCGGACAGCAGCGGGGTAGACAGGAATTTGGCGCCGAAGAAGAGAGGAGAGACCGGCGTCGTCAAACAAGGGGACGTGACCGGGGAAGAGGTTCCAGTTGATCGCCTGTCCCTTGAACACGTTGTGATGGACGAAGTGTTGGAACCAAAGCTCGGCCGCCAGAGAGTTGGAAAAGACGCGTTGGTCATAGCCGGTAGGTAGCGCCACCGGGACGAAGGGGTTGAACATGGAGGAGGAGGAGGTTCGGAGGCGCTTAGGGTTTGCCATGAAGAAAGATTAGGTTTTGGTTCTTTGGAGTGGATGAAGGAGGAGTAAGAGAAGTGAGGGAAGAAGGAAGATTTTAAAGAGGAGGAGGAAGATGAAGAGATGATTTGAAAGGGGAGGAGGGAGGGAACGGTTGTAGAGGAGGAGTAAAGTGGGGAGATGAAAAGGTGACGGGGTGAATTAAAGAGAGTGGAGTAAAAAGAGGAGAGAAAGGAGGAAGGTGATTTGAAGAGTAATAAATAAGAAGGGAGTTGAGGAGATGGGTAGTTATGAGGGATGGGATGGAAGAGAGGGAATAAAGAAAGGATAAAAAGAATAAAGGAAGAGAGATAAAAGAAGTGGGCCCGGACCCAGAACAAGTGTCCTGTCCGCCCCCATTCGGCATACCGGCGGTATGTCGTCGTGTACCGACGGTATGCCGAGTTTTGAAACAGAACCTAATTTTGCTTCGAAAAACGGCATGCCGCCGGTATACCGCTGTATACCGTCGGTGTGCCGACCGAGAGAGATTATGGATCGAAAGATAAAATGCCTAGTTCACGGCAAAGGAAGGTGAAGCGATCTTTCGGAAGAGGTTTAGTGAAAATATCGGCTAATTGATAGGTAGTATCAATAAATTCAAGATGAATATCTCCTTTTTGTTGATGGTCACGAAGAAAATGGTGTCTAATTTCAATGTGCTTCGTACGTGAGTGACAAATCGGGTTTTTCGTGAGATTGATAGAGCTAGTGTTATCACATTTAATAGGGGTGCATGAATGAGAAATGCCATAATCTAAAAGTGTTTGTGACATCCAAAGAATTTGTGCACAACAACAATCAGCCGCAATATATTCTGCCTCGGTGGTAGAAAGAGCAACAGAATTTTGCTTCTTACTAAACCACGATACCAAAGACTTCCCTAGGAATTGACATGTGCCGCTAGTGCTTTTCCGGTCAATCTTGCATCCGGTAAAATCCGCATCCGAAAAGCCGTAAAGCTCAAAGGATGAGGATTTCGGATACCAAAGACCCATGTTAATGGTGCCTTTGAGATAACGAAAAATGCGCTTAACGGCACTTAAATGTGATTCCTTTGGATTGGCTTGATATCGTGCACACAAGCAAACACTAAACATGATATCCGGACGGCTAGCAGTTAAATAGAGTAAGCTATCGATCATACCTCTATACTTACGAATGTCGACCGATGTGCCATCTTCATCATTGTCAAGCTTTGTCGTTCTGGCCATAGGAGTCCTCATTGATTTGGATGAGTCAAGGTCGAAACGCTTGAGGAGGTCCTTTGTATATTTTGCTTGATTGATGAAGGTTCCTTTAGGTCCTTGTTTGATTTGTAACCCCAAGAAGAAGGAGAGTTCACCCATCATACTCATTTCAAACTCTTCCTGCATAACTTTGGCAAATTCTACACAAAGTGTGTTGTTAGTAGAACCAAAAATAATATCATCAACATAAATTTGAACCAATAAGAGAGTCCCATCATAGGATTTAATAAAAAGTGTGGTGTCAACTTTTCCCTTTAAAAAATTGTGAGAAACAAGAAAAGAGCTAAGACGCTCATACCAAGCACGTGGAGCTTGTTTGAGGCCATAAAGGGCTTTATGGAGTTTGAAGACGTGATTAGGAAATTGAAAATCTTTAAAACTGGGAGGTTGTTTAACATAAACTTTCTCTTTAATAATACCATTTAGAAAAGTACTTTTAACATCCATTTGAAATAGCTTAAAGTCATTAAAACAAGCAAAGGCACAAAGCATACGAATGGATTCATGACGTGCAACCGGAGCATAGGTTTCGTCGTAGTCAATGCCTTCCTCTTGGTTATAGCCTTGAGCAACCAATCGGGCTTTGTTACGAGTCACTAACCCATCTTCATTAAGTTTGTTGCGAAACACCCATTTAGTTCCAATAATGGGGTGATTGCTAGGTTTTGGGACAAGTTCCCAAACCTTGCTTCGCTCAAATTGATTTAGCTCCTCTTGCATAGCTATCATCCAAAATTCATCAAGAAAAGCATCACTAACATTTTTAGGCTCTATTTGAGAGATAAAAGCCACATTGGCACAAAGATCACGAGTGACGGATCTTGTGCTAACACTTGAGGAAGGATCCCCAATGATAAGCTCATTAGGATGATTGGTGACAAATCTCCATTCTCTTGGGAGATCCTTTGGAGGAGGCTCGAGAGGAGGAGACTCTTTTGATGGGGTCACAACTTCATTGTTAGATGAAGAGGGACGATCCTCAATAGAGGACTTCTCCAACCTAAACGAGATGTCATCAATATCCTCGGAAGAGAAGAATGTAGAAGAGTTGAGTTCATTAAAAGAGACATTGATTGACTCTTCGACAACAAGACTTCTTTTGTTAAAAACATGAAAACCTTTACTATGAGTAGAGTATCCAAGGAATATTCCTTCATAGGCTTTTTCTTCAAACTTGCCTAGGTTATCCTTGGTATTCAAAATAAAACAATTAAAACAAAAAACTTTAAAATAATCAATAGAAGGAATTTTGTTGAACCAAAGCTCATAAGGAGTCTTCTTAGTAATAGGTCTAATTAAGACTCTATTAATAACATGACATGCCGTATTAACGGCTTCCGCCCAAAAATATTAGGGGAGCTTATATTGGTTTAACATAACCCGGGCCATATCGCCAAGGGTTCTATTCTTTCTCTCCATAATACCATTTTGTTGAGGAGTACGGGGACAAGCAAAATCATGTCCAAAACCATTCTTTTCACAAAATCTTTTGAAATCAACATTATCAAATTCTCCTCCATGATCACTCCTAATTTTGTTGATAGAAAAACCTTTCTCATTTTGAACACGTTTACAAAAGGCAACAAATTTACGAAAAGTATCACTTTTGCAAGCAAGAAAAATAACCTAAGTAAATCTCGAAAAATCATCAACTAAAACAAAAGCATAAAGTTTGCCACCAAGGCTAGCTACTCTACTAGGCCCGAAAAGATCCATATGAATAAGTTGAAGGGGTCTAGTGGTACTCACAGAGTTGATGGATTTGAGGGATGACTTAGTCAACTTACTTTTCTCGCATTCTTCACATACCATATCCTTTTTGAAAGGGATACTAGGAAGTCCTCGTACAAGCTTCTTAGAGGCGAGGCGAGAGATGGTATCCATGTTGGCGTGTCCAAGCCTCATGTGCCAAAGCCAACTCTTATCGTTCTTTGCAACTAGGCACCTGTCATTGTTAGTACCTTCAACAAGATAAAGAACATAAATATTGTTTTCTCTAATGCCTTCATACACAATAGTTCCATTGGAGCTATCGGTAATGTAGCATTTGAGTTTAACAAACTTTATATCATAGCCATTATCGGTAAGATGGCTAATACTAAGGAGGTTATGCTTGAGATTAGTAACAAGACATACATTATTAATACAAGGATAAGGAGGAGAACCGATATTACCATTTCCAATAATATAACATTTAAGATTGTTACCGAAGGAGACGTGTCCTTCCTTCTTCATCGATAGCGTTGTAAAAAGAGAAGCATCACCGGTCATGTGCCGTGAACAACCGCTATCGAGAATCCACTTGCTTCTAGCATGAGAAGGATTCGTCACCAACAACATAAGTTGAAGATGAACATTTTGGTACCCATGATCTTATGGGTCCTTGAGTGTTAGTCTTAGGAACCCATTTAAGAACTCTCATGTCAACTTGTTTTCTTGTATAACAAAAATTAGAAGTATGACCGAGCAAACCACAATAATTGCACATTAAAGAAGATCTAGAAGAGGAAGTGTGAGTGTTGTGCATATGTGAGTTTCTAGTGTGAGAAGTTCTATCATGAGTGTTATGATGATAGTAAAAAGCATGATGAGAGGTGTTCTTCTTAACAAAAGGTCCTTTTCTTGTGTTAGAAAAGGAGTTGTGTGTAGTGTTCATGTAATGGTTATGCCTAGTATTGTGATGAGTATGAGGGTGTCTTGGAACAAGCATGTGAGTGGTATTCTTATTACCTAAATTCTTACTCCGTGTAAGAAGATCATTATACTTAATAGAAGTGGAATATTCTCTTCTATTAGCATCTTGACATTTGTGCATGGCAAATTCATAAGAGCTTCTCATGGATTGAATCTCATCATCCTTTTTCTTGATGGTGTCAAAAGATTCTTGAAACTTGAGTCACAAAGACTCCATTTCATCCGTGTCGGAAATAGGAGATTTTCCCTTCACATCAATAATGATACTTGAGAGCCTCTCTACTTCAAGTTGAAGAGCCTCAACCTCCTTAAGAGATTTCTTGTATTTATTCCGAACACCTTTGTGTTCTTTACGTAACTCAAGAATGGCTTTCTCCAAATTATCATAGGTAAGAGTGTTTAAGGAAAAATCATCAAGTACCTCATCGGTTGCCATGAGACAGACGTTGGCATTGTGTTTGCACTCCTTGTCGTTGTCGGAGTCGCTCGCGTCGCTTTCACACCAAATGCTAGTATTGGCGAACTTTCTGGAGGACGAGCTTCCCTTGCTAGGCTTCTCGTACTTGCTTGAGTCTTTTCGTATCATCGGACAATCCCTCTTGATGTGTCCGGGTCTTCTGCATTGATAGCACGCCGGGTCTTCTTCATTGTCCCGTCTGGAGCGGTTGGCCTTGTTGAACTTTAAGAACTTCCGAAAGTGCTTAGCTGTGAGAGCTATTTCTTCATCGTCGTCTGATTCATTGTCGTCGGAGCTATCCTTGGAGTAGGACCTTGATGCTTTGAGAGCAAGAGTCTTCTCCTTTTCTTTGGTCTTCTCCTTCTCCTTCTCTTGAGTGGAGGATTCCTCTTGATCCTTCATGTCAAGCTCGTGAGTCATTAGCTTACCCATGAGGGCCTCTAGGTTCATGACGGTTAGATCGTTCCCCTCAATGATTGCGGTAGCTTTAGGACTCCAAGCTTTCGTCAATCCTCTAAGAATCTTCCTTATCTTTTCATGAGCGGGATATTCTTTTCCAAGAGAAGAGAGAGGGTTAATAATGTCACCAAAACGAGTAAACATGCTAGCAATAGATTCATCATGCTTTATTTTAAAAGACTCATATTCTTGCGTGAGTCTACTGATCTTGGATTCCTTCACTTGTGAAGTTCCCTCGTGTGTGACTTCAAGTAACTTCCAAATCTCATTGGAAGTCTTGCAAGTAGAGATTCGGTTGAATTCACTACTGTCGAGAGCACAGTAAAGAGCATTCATTGCCTTGGCATCTCGACAAGCAAGCTTCTTGATATTTTTGGTAAGTGTTTTCCGAAGGGTGTCAGAAGCAATATCCTCAATAGCTCTGGAAGGAGTAGGAAGGCCATTTATCACGCAATCCCATAAATCGAAATCTATAGACTTTAGATAAATGCCCATCCTAATCTTCCAGTAGTTATAGTTGGTACCATCAAATAGGGGAGGCCTATTTGTGGAGTGTCCCTCATTGTGAAACGTGTTGATGCTAGGGTTAGAGGCCATGGATCACTCAAGGATGTAAATCCAAATCAAGAGAACAAAGCTCTGATACCAATTGTAGAACCCTAGAGGGGGGTGAATAGGGAAATTAAAAATTAACTACAACAATTGATGCAATAAAGACAATTGAAAGTAAAGAGTAGAAAGATCAAACGCAAACGCAAGGATGTATCCTGGTATCCTCTTTTGAGGCAGTCCAGTCCCGGAACTCTCTCCGGCTTTAATCCACTATTTAACCAAATAGTACACACGAGTTTGGATCCGAAGAACTCGTCAACTTCAACACGAGTTTGGATCCGAAGACTCGCCAACTTCTACACACGAGTTTTCTTACGAAGGCTCGCCAACTTCAAACAAAAGAGAATGAGAACTTATTGATCTTCTAACACGTGAAGATCGAAATGTACAACTCTTTAATACTCTAGCACTTTGGGAGAGGATGACAATGAAAACCTTGGAAGAGTATTAATGGTGGAGCTCTTGGTTGTTGGAAAATTTATGGAAGAGTTGGTGAAGAAGCTCAAGAGAGAGAGAGCTTTCTTTTATAAGAGAACCAAGAGTTGGTGGCATTTAATGCTCTGAATACAGACAAACCGGCATGCCGGCGGTATGCAGCGGCATACCGTCGGTATACCGTCCAAATAGTAACGGTCATATTAATGACCGTTTGAGAGCATTAAATGCGTCCATTAATGCTAGTCAGAGCAATTCGAAAACCAAATATTTGAAACTCGGTATACCGTCGGTATGCCGGAGCATGCCGCCGGTATGCCGACAATTTGTCACAGCAAGTTTTGAGTTGCTAAAAACGGTATACCGTCGGTATGCCGGAGCATGCCGTCGGTATGTCGATAATTTGTCACAGCAACTTTTGGGTTGCTAAAAATGGTATACCGTCGGTATGCCGGAGCATGCCGTCGGTATGCCGACAATTTGTCCCAGTAACTTTCTGGACAAGAAAAATGGTATACCGTCGGTATGCCGAAGCATGCCGCCGGTATGCCGACTATATGTCACAGCAACTTTCTGTATGCTAAAAACGGTATACCGTCGGTATGCCGGAGCATACCGCCGGTATGCCGCTCTGTAGCTATTTGATTTTTGACTTGTTCTTTTTACTGTCATCCGTCCTTAGGTGTTTACAGATATACCTAGACCAGTACAGACTCGAAGACTCTAAGCAGGAAGACGCCGTCTTATGCAGGGAACGCCAGTAACTGCTACAGTCTTCAAGGAAGAAGGAGAATGCTCTTGAACGGAAGAACTCTATGTAGTAGATCTTCTGAGAATATTTGAATCTGAATAACAGAAGACTCAACTACGAAGATGCTGTTAATTACTCAAAATAAAATGTGCCAACACCAATGGCTATTATTTACTCCGACCAAATGGAACCCTTCATATTATTTCGGGTTCTCCTCCCTCTTCTTCTCCATTGCCACCTTTTTCACTCCTCCAAACCCTAACCCTAGTTTCTCATTTCTAGAGTTCATCTCTTACCCAAACTCAAGGAGAAGGCCTCTTTTTCAATTCTCCTTTATTGTTCATCACTATTTTGAGGTATAATTCCATACTTTTCTATATCTCAATTTCCTTCATCATCTTTATTGTGTTATGGCTCCACGTTTGTTCAACCACGGAAAGAGACTTCGGATCGAGGGAGCATCCTCGTCGAATGCTCCTCCTCTCATTGAACCGCCCGTTGCACCACCCGTTGCATCGGCCATTGAACAACAACCACCTATCCATCCGTTGTTCAACCCTCCACGTCCACTCGACCCAAATACATATGACGATCGAATTTTCGTATCACTTGACGCTTCTAATGCTTGGTTTAGTAATTTTTGGACACGTCCGGTGTTTGCGGGTCAACCTATAAATTTTACTATATTTTCACAATATGACTCTATTTTTCATGACCTTTGTATTGACGAACTTGTCGCCACAAATTCTGTCATTTATCGTAGTGCTATTCAAATGTTTTACTGCAACCTCACCCATGATGATACCCATATTTTCTTACGGGTTGCGGGAATTGACATCTCTTTTGATGATTTGGATTTGGCTGACCACCTTGAACTCCAAGATCCAAACTCATGGAAAAAGCTTGTTGAAGCTCGATCGTTCCAATTTCTCGATGGGACTTCCCTTGAAAGCTTCAAGGTCGACTTGTGTACCCCGAACATACGTCCTCGTAAGCTTATGGCCAAATATCTCAATCCCTACTATTATGAACTTCATCGGATCATCTTCAACACCATTCTACCCAAAGCGGGTTCCACCGATGAGGTCACTTATTTTGAAATCTCGGCATTGTATCATCTCCACTTTCGTATTCTTTTTAATCTTCCACGTACCATGATGGAATGGATGATTAATTGTAGAAAGAAACCAAGAGCTTTGGTTTATGCATTATATCTTCCTATGGTCTTTCGTGCGTTTCATGTACCCCTTGATGAGTGTCCATTCTTACCTGCCCCTGCCTTCCTATCTAAGGCACGGAGACGTCAGGCAGCCGTTGGCTCACCTGTTGTATCTGAGCACTCCGATGATGAGCCCGACGCACCTCCACTTGGACAGGATGCGCCACCTCCTCCTGCTACTCTTGAGTCTCTCCAGACCATGCTCCGAGATCGCTTCACCTTAGAGGACGATCGTTGGACTCAGCTGGATTACCGGACTACCTTGCAGATGAGTGCCATCAGTAACTCGCTGTACGATATTCGGTATTCCATGTCTCACCATCCTTCCATCCCCATTCCTATGGAGCGGGACCCCGATCGTGAGGGACATCGTATTGATGATCCTTGGGTCATGCGCTACTTGGATCCGGATGCAACTTTCGTAGACCCCAGTCGTTCCTTCTCTGGTCCATCCGACGACGCTGGGCCTTCACGTGCTCCATGATGGATATGGATTCTACTTGCTGCTGCTACTGAGGATCGTAGCTTATGGTTTATGCTTTTTAGTTTTCAGTTGATTAGTTGCATTTTATGTACTTGGTTTGTAGTAGACTTATTATGTTTTGATGCCTCTTATTATGAGCTGTGACTCTTGAGACTTTGGTAGTTCTATCAGTTTGATCGTTATATTAGTTTATATGCAGTTTCTTCTCTTTTGGTGTGTTTGCCAGTTACTAATTGTTTATGCTTTATCTTACATTGTTAAATGCCAAAAGGGGGAGAAATGTATATTCTATATTCTTTTTTGTCTATGTATATGTGCTTTTGGAAGAATGTTCTTATCAGGCTAACAAGATTCAAAGCATTGTTTATGGGGGAGCTATTTCTTAAGCTCGGTACTGATTATGGAGGAGCTATGCTTTTGTCATTGAATGTGTCCAGGTATGAATATTGAATATACAATTATTATTTTATCAATTATCAATATGGGGGAGATTATTGACACAAAATCACAGTCAACCAAATATTGATAACATTGACTAAATAATACTTGTAATAATTCAATACGACACACGACGACTACATCCAGCTCAAGTCAGACGACAGCTCAGTTTTTACAATGCAAGTCATTTTTGAGTCTGTATTTTATACATTTATTGAGTCTAGACTGATGTAAGCTGAGTTGTGCTGAGCTCTTGAGACTTTACCTATAACCTACCCAAAATCCATAAGCTCCACACATCCAAATAAGCCCATTGGACCATAAGACCTTTCTGTGCTCTGGAGACAGAGTTCTGGCCGAACTCTGCCTCCACACAGAGTTCAGGCCGAACTCTGTCCCCTAAAAATCAGCACCCTAATTTTTGGGTTGGCTGGTTGCTAGTTGTCCAACGGCCAAATATTTGAAAATTCCTACCAGAATTCTGGCCGAATTCTGCCTGTTAATATCCTATAAATAGGCCATGAATTCTTTCATTTCAAATCATCCAATCTTCGCATCTCTTCTCTCTTAAGCTCAATACAAGCAATACCCTTCTTCATCTACTAGCCACAAGCTCCCTAAGCCTCAAGTGCTCAGCATCTTTCAGTTAGGAGTTTTGTACAAGAGTTCAAGAAGTCGCTTGGAAAATTCCAAGCATCGCCACTGCGATCCGTTGTAAGAAGTTGACGTGCTCTTCTGAAGAAAAGGCACGGGGTATAACTACTATTTCACAAATAGTGAATTTAATCCTGAGCTAGAGTTCTCAGGCCTGGACTAGTCCTCCACGAGAGAAACCAGGTTAAAATCGGCTGTGTTTGCGTATGCTTTCTTGCTTCTTATTTATTTCTGCATTTACTCTGATTAATTTTAGCTTGTGAAGGAGTTTAATTTTTAATTGGCTATTATCGCTATAAATTCTATTCACCCCCCTCTAGAGTTGTCATCTGTTCTTCATGATAATATAAGGATAAAACACGATAGTGGCCCGTCGTGGTACACTCTTGATATGTAACCCTGACATGATACACCTCGATATGTTGTTACGACAGCTAGCACGATATGACAAGTATGAAAGACCTGGACATCGTGGGCGATTGTGTTTGTATAAATAAACTGATACTGTCTTGCATCATGTCTAGGATGGGGATCCCTGAGTACCACAGTCAGGGGTACCTACTAAAATTGACTAAGGCTAATTAACTAGAATGATTCAGTAGTCATGAAGAGATTCCCAGCTACAGGCAATCCCGTTATCTGGGCGCATTAAGTGGACTTGTAGCCTACCGACGAGTATGGCACATTTCTAGCACACAGTCATGTGGTGCACCCTTCATAAACGGACATTCAACCTGGATAACCTGGATGGTCTGCAGGGCTTGTGGCTGTTGGGATAATCTCATTGCATCTTGCTAGTAACTAGGCCTGTGATAACCCTAGTTAGTTAAAAGTATCAAGCCGTACTCTTGATTGGCCGCGATTGATTGGATGGAGTTTATTCCAGCTTAGTGTTATCCTGATCCTGTGCAAGATTGTGACATGACATGATTATTGATGCTTGCCTTAACAATAATGATCGGGGGTCCAGTTCTGTTCAGGTGAAGGGTTACAACCCCGGTCCTTGTTTGGTTTAATGGTTGTAACCTGGCTCCCGGAGCAGTTCTGTGTCCTCTCTTCATTTATTGTCTTATTGCAATCCCATGCCATGCTCGTCATATTCCTTTACCTTATTTCAATACCATGATTATTTATACTGGCCTTAGCAATAAAGATCAGGGATCCAGTTTTGTTCAGGCGAAGGGTTACAACTCCGGTCATTGTTTGGTTTAAGGGTTGTAACCAGTCTCTCGGAGCAGTTCTGTGCCTCTCTTCGTTTATTGTCTTCACTATACCAATAGTATTTAAGATAGGTTTCTATTCAGGTGAAGGGCTGCAACCCCGGTCCTTGTTTGGTTTAAGGGTTGTGACCTGGCTACTTGAATGGTTTCTTCGTACTCAGTTTACTGTTATTATCTCTATTATTATCAGTTCTTTATTTATTATTTATCCTTAATATTCTATTGTGATATGCTGGTTTTAGTTTCTAAGTGAAGCCTCATTTGTGGCACTTGCTCTTTCTGGGGTCTGATCCAGCTGGTTTTGTGTGGCCAGATATCAGAGCAGCACCAGAGGATCCACCTGTCTTCCAGCTAGATGGTGACCACCAGGCGTATGTTTGCAAAAATAAAAAGTGTTTATACAAACTTTTGTAAAAGATTACAATTTGAATTCTAGGAAAGTACAACTGTAGGAATCCAATCTAGATGACGATTGCTTTATCCCTTGGACGATGTGAACTTTGAAGACGATAACCTTTGAAGCTGAAGATGATAGTCTCTGATGAATTGAAGGCAAAAGCCTCTGATGAACTGAATGCAAAAGCCTCTGAAAAATGCAGCAGCACTTTAGCAAGAACTCATGAACTCTCTGAAGAGAATAATCTCTCTATGTGTGATCTGATATGTACGCGATGGTCCCTTGAACTGAAGACTTGAAACTCTATTTATAGAGTTCTGGAAATAACCAACTTTCAGTTATTTTTGAAGTACGTAGGATGGATTGCGCACAGGCTGGACTGCGCAGGCAGTTATTGGATCATGGGCCACCTGTCTTGGATACTTGGCATCTTTTGATTGAAACGCGCATGGTCGTGCATAGGCAGTTACCACGTACTAAGTAATTGATGGCATGAAGGCCACATGTACATCTGTCAGTTACTTTGATGAAGTGCACAAGCTTTAGACTGCGTATGAACTGGGTTGCACATGAGATAGATTTTGTATAGATGGACTGCGCTGACTATGGATTGTGCACAAGACTGGACAGCGGTCCTCGAGCACTGTGCTGCACAGAGAAATGAACGGTTTCCTCGTCTTTTACGCCTGTCAGCTGTCAGAAGATTTGATCTATTGTCAGGTAATGATGATAATTGCCACGTCAGCCTTGCGCAATCGGATGTATGCGCAGTCTGGCCTGCACAATCTGTGAGCTACGCAATCTGTTGCCTGCGCAGTTCAATTAAATGATAGATATCTTGATCTTTTGACTTTGTTGATGAGTGCAACTTGATTTTTTTAGGACCTACAAGACCCCCTTCAAAGTTTTCGAAAGTTGATTTTATTTAAAGTTTCGAAATACTTTGAATTTTAAAATTCAAATCAAGTTGCGCATGATGGTGAGCTGTCTGCGCAATCGAAGAGCCCCAATTTCAGGCGCAATCTGAGGCAGCCGTTTCATATTTCGAAAACTATAAATAGTCTCTTCAAACTTAGAAACATTCTTTACTTGCATTCACTTGTGCTTTTGAGAGACAAAAACTTCAAGCTCTTCGTTTTCAGCCCTCCTCTCCGACGACCGATGGCTCCTCGACGCTCTTCCACCGCCGTCGACAAGGGCAAGGCCCCCACCGAGTCTTCGACTCGTGCTGCGCCTCGTGTTTCTCGCCACGAAACCGCGCACCCCGCTCTGAGAGGTTGTTCAACCGATCGAAAACCCTTTTTAGGGTGATTCGACTTCTTTGATCTTCGAAACTCATCTCTTTTTAGAGATGAGTTCATACTGCGCCACCCTTTTTAGGGTTTTGGTTGCATCAACTGTCAGTCTTCATTTTTATGAAGGCTGCATTCCTGTACAATCTGTTGAATTGTGCTGTTTTGTTTGCAAAAACAAAAAGTGTTTATACAAACTTTTGTAAAAGATTACAATTTGAATTCTGGGAAAGTACAACTGTAGGAATCCAATCTAGATGATGATTGCTTTATCCCTTGGACGATGTGAACTTTGAAGACGATAACCTTTGAAGCTGAAGACGATAGTCTCTGATGAATTGAAGGCAAAAGCCTCTGATGAACTGAAGGCAAAAGCCTCTGAAGAATGCAGCAGCACTTTAGCAAGAACTCCTGAACTCTCTGAAGAGGATAATCTCTCTGTGTGTGATCTGATATGTATGTTATGGTCCCTTGAAATGAAGACTTGAAACTCTATTTATAGAGTTCTGGAAATAACCAACTTTTAGTTATTTTTGAAGTGCGCAGGATGGATTGCGCACAGAATGGATTACGCACAGAATGGATTGTGCAAACAGTTATTGGATCATGGTCCACCTGTCTTGGACACTTGGCATCTTTTGATTGAAATGCGCATGGTCGTGCATAGGCAGTTACTACGTACTGAGTAATTGATGGCATAAAGGCCACGTATACATCTGTCAGTTACTTTGATGAAGTGCGCAAGCTTTAGACTGCGCATGAACTGGGTTGCGCATGAGATAGATTGCGCATAGATGGACTGCGCAAACTATAGATTGCGCACAAGACTTGACAGCTATCCTCGAGCACTGTGCTGCACAGATAAACGAACGGTTTCCTCGCCTTTTGCGCCTGTCAGCTGTCAGAAGATTTGATCTGTTGTCAGGTAATGATGATAATTGCCACGTCAGCCTTGCGCAATCGGATGTATGCACAGTCTGGCCTGCGCCATCTGTGAGCTGCGCAATCTGTTGCCTGTGCAGTTCAATTAAATGATAGATATCTTGATCTTTTGACTTTGTTGATGAGTGCAACTTGATTTTTTTAGGACCTACACTTTCAACTTTTCATTGATTCACCAATATTTTTCTTGCATTTCTATCTTAATTGCAACATATCACTTCTGTAGAAGCATGGAAAATATTAAAGAGAATGACTCATGCGGCCAAGAAAGATCTATGCGGCTCAGAAAACACATGCGGCTCAGGGTGTCATGGGCATAGGAAGCTATGCGGCTCAGGGCATTCCATGCGGCTCCGAAGACACGTGGCCTGATAGTGCTCCCCTCCACCCACGCTGCATTAATTGCTATGACGGCTGACCCCTCTGAAAAGTTGACAGCCCTGACACCAAAGGCAGGTGATTATGGCTCTGCCATAATGATGAATCTCTAGGGAAGAGGAAGGAAATCTCTGACACAAATCCCCCCGAGAGCCATAAAAATGCCACGTGGCCTTGCCACGTGGGCATTCGTATGCGGCTCGTTTCTCATGCGGCTCAGAATAAAACCTATGCGGCTCAGTCCATAGGAGCCTCATGCGACCCGGGCAAAGGACTTCCTATGCGGCTCAGAGTGAACCCATCCTATGCGGCTCAGGCCATGTAAGGCTCATGTGGCTCGAGCGAGGACTTCTCATGCGGCCCAGGCGGATATGTACCTATGCGGCCCAGAAGAATTACCCCCCCCCTTTGTGGTTCGAGGACTCACGTGAGAGCCACTACCCACGCAGCCCTGATATGTGGGCTTAACCATATGCGGCTCACATTCATATGCGGCTCATTAGTCATGCGGTCCAAACCCCCCAGCAGCTCCTAGGACACGTGTCCTAAATCGATTAATTTCTCAGATTTGCTGCCATTTAAGATTGGGACAAATCCTAATAAATCTGGGACGCGTGGCAGAAGAATAGGTCTGATTTATTCGCAGATATCAGCAAATCATTATAAGGAAGATTTATTCCAATCAGCATTAATTGCTCATGGGATTTAGTGTAATCTGCACCTAATGGCCCAGATTCATTATCATCAAAACAAATGGCCAGGATGGACCAATCCCCAAGCCGCCGCCATCTCCAAAAGCTAATCATTGACAGATTCCCCTATTATAAATAGCAAGGTGCCATTCCCTTGTAAGACACATTCTTTGGAGAGAAAAATACGTATATACAGAAAGACTCCCCAATAGTCAGGGAAAAGAATACACAGAGAGAGAGAGAAGCCAGAAGAGCAACAGAGGAGCAAGAAGAGCATTTCTTCGTCAACGCCAATCATCTTTTCAAGGAGCCAAGGCTGCATACCGATCGTCCAAGGAGTAAGGTAGGGCTGCCGTCGCCTTCCCGAGCCTCTATCGTCACCCCCCAGAATCTAAAATAAATAATTGTACTTAGACTGCTGTACCTAGGTTTTCGTCCCTATGCTTTCTTTGTACAAGCGAGTTTGTAACGTGAAGTAAAAGTTCGGTCCTCCGATAATTGTTCTGTTCTTTTATATTTTATGGCAAACACGATGGCGACTCTACTGGGGACTAACTTCTCCACGGCTGAGGAGTTGGTGACGCAATCGGATGGAGCCAAGCTTGGCTCCACTCAACAAAAGATGGTCTCCCGGTTCGACCAACAGGCGTTCGAAGAGATGCTCTCCGACAAGAGCACTAGTCAGGTCCAGAAGTGAGCCCGCACAAAGAAGGCCCGTAAGGAGTGGAGACCCCGATCCTTCGTTCCTACTGAAGCTCTTGCAAGGACACCTTCTGTTGTTCAAAACGGCGAGCAAGATTCCCCTGCGGCCCCCCTTCAGATCGTAGACAACTCTGCTGTCCCCAAGTCCGACAGAAGAAAACACTATGATGCTGGACTTGCAGGGGCAAAGAGGAACTCTATGAGATCCAAGCCGCATAAGGTCATCAGCCGCAGGGAGAAAGCTCATGCGGCTACACCCTTCAGTCGCAGGAAGAAAACTCATGCGGCTACGTCCTCCAGCCGCATGAAGAAACTCATGCGGCCATATCTGTCAGCCGCATAACTTATGCGGCTATAGTTGCCAACAACACGAATGAAACTCATGCGGCTGTGGGAGTCAATCGCTTGCAGAAAACCCATGCGGCCACTATTGCCAACCGCATGCGGCCAGCCTGCACGGTCGAGACTCCTAGCCGCACAAGGACAATTCGTCCAATGGCAGAAGACAACCGCATGCAGCCAGCCTGCACGGTATCCAACTCTAGCCGCATAACGTCCGTTTCACGCTTCTCTCGATCAGTCTTCGACCGTCTCTCATGCGGTCCCAACTCTGATGATTCTCTGGATAGTAAGCCAGACTCTGTGGTACCCAACTTGGACTCCTCCTATTACGCACCCACAAGTGCTAAAAGGAGGAATTCTAGGGCAGCGCGGGCTCATCAAGCCTAGTCAGCTGTTCCAACCTCTGACTATCGGGGCACCCTATTGACTATCACACGGGCCTCGGATGAAAAGTTGTATACAACTGCTCGAGTCCAGTCCTCAGCGGCAAACAGACAGAGTGGTTCCTCTGACCTGCGGGAGGCGATCCTCCAGAAATGCAAGGAAAGAGAAGGAGTGTCGGTATGCAAAGAGTCCTCTCTTGGACATCGCTGCACCCAAATCATCGTCAATTGCTGCTGCAACAACGCGGCAGTGACGAAAGATCGGCCATCCGTCTTCCAAAGGCTACAGCACCCGAACTCAGAAGATGAGGCACCTCCAGTTGTCTTCTGTAATTCCGCTCAAAAAGTCCCCGCCGAAGAGAGAAGGAAAAAGACGAGTATCCCCAGTCCCAATATGTCAACCACTACAGCTAAGAAACTATCGTCTAAACGGTTGTCCTCTACTGGTGTATTCCAACACACCCGTTCAAAGACGAAGTTCACCGCAACGGGAACTTCATCCACCACATCGCTGGGGGTTGAGGGAACTGGGGATAGCACCCCTCCGAACATCCGCAACAATCCGATGTTTCAAGGAGCCAAGCCCGCACAAACAACTCTTCCATCAGGAGCAACGGACGCTGATGTCCCCGAGGACATCCGTAACTCTCAAGACGAAGCAAGCTCTGAAGCCTGGGATACCGTTCCCTCCGAGTTCGAGCCCGAAGAGAACATGCCCACCTATTCTGATGACTTCTCGGTGCATGGGTACGACTCAGAAGGCACATCCTCCACCGTTCCTTCCATCACTCCTCACGTAAGGACGGTATTCATGACGGACAGCAATCAAGGTGGTTCCAGTGATCGCCAGCGCATTGACAGTCTCAAAGCCATATTACTTGCTTTGGTCAAGTCTGTAGATGAGATTAAAGCGGCCCTGCCCACTCTACAAGGAGGAGCGCCTGGTCAAACAAGCATAGGTCCCATGGTCAATATAGATTCGAACTCAGCGGCACCAAACCCGGGCAATAATCCTCCCGAAATAACAGCCCCTACCGCAACAGATGAGACCCGAGAAGTAAGAAGAGAGGACCAGGAGCTCCGAGCCATGTTCCATGCCAGAGAAAACGCTCAAGACCTCAGAATACGACAACCATACCCTGCTGAATGGAGAGATGTCCCATTCCCACCAAGATATAAGCTATTCAATATTAACCCGTATGATGGCAAAACCTCAGCAAGTCGGTACATCACTTACTTTGAGGTCACCACCGACCATCTGCCCCATGATGATACGATCCTCACACGATTATTCATTGGGGCATTGGAAGGAGTCGCCTTCGATTGGTACCGCAATCTACCGGACAACTGTATCCGCTCCTTCGTCGGCTTCAAGCGCATGTTCTTGGAGCAATTCTACGAAGTAGGACAGGACGTCACTATGTCCACTCTCATGGACGTCGTCCAAGGGAAGAAGGAGTTGACAAGGAACTACATCGAGCGGTTCCGCCAGACCGCCATGAAGCTGCCCTCCGGAAATCCAGATTCCTCTTTGATTGAGATCTGCCAAAAGAGACTGCTTCCTACGATCAGTCTCTGGATGGGCGAAAGTCAATTCAAAGATTGGAAGGCATTCATCATCAGCGCCACAAGCGCCGAAGAACGACTAAAGAAGGCTCGCCAACTGGGGTTGCATATCTCGGAAGGAGAAAACAAGGGCAAGCGTCCCAACAACGATAATGGGGGTAACCCCTCCAACAATCGGGACAGCAAAGGAAAGCAGGCTATGATGGCTGACACGGCACAAAAGCCCGAGTCACAGCTAGTAGACAAGCAATGGCCTCAGATCACTTACTCTTTCGAAGACGGCTACGTCAAGCCTATCTTAGACATGCTCATACAAGGGGGTAGAATTCAGCTTCCTCCACCAAAACGGGAGCCTCGGCCGGCTGATTTGGAGAACCCGAAGTTCTGCCATTACCACCGTTATGTACACCACGCTACACACGACTGCTACCAATTAAAACGGTACATCCAAAGCCTCATCGATTCGAACGCCCTGGCAATCGACTTCGAGGAGGTAACCGTAGCAGCCAGTATGGTGTCCATACAATTCGGCAGCTTCCCTCAAACGGAGACTCAAGACGGGGTAATCCCTGTCCCTCTGGCAACGATGGAAATTACCAATCTTCCTCTTCCCCGAGATCAGGCTGCCGGTCTAGTACCTCTCACCACCTCACGAGGGAAGGTCATATGAGACCATCCAGACTTGGTATCAGAAGTAACTCGGCCCACACCATCTTCCACTAACAAAAAGAGTGGAAAAATCAGGACCTGCCACACAATCTCAGCAGACAACGAGGAAGCTACAGCCGTCGTCACGCGGTCCGGAGCGTAATCCCAACCTGTGGTTGACAGCCCAGCTGAAAATTATCAACCCACTACAACTGATGCTCTGGGACCGGCTCAGCCTTCGACGACCGATAAGCCTAGGCCAAAGGAGACTCGCTTCGACAAATCCCTCTGAAAGGACGCAGCCCAAGGGCTAGAGAGGCCCTAAAACTTTGACATCTTAGCATAATTGGCTAACACTCCGGCCAAATTGTCACTATACGAACTCCTAAGGCTCTCCAAGGACGTTCGTATTGCATTGAGCGAAGCACTCCAAAATGTCGATGCCTATCTCGCTCAATCCAACCTCACCGGGGAGGACTCACCCGTGGATCTCTAAGTCAGTGCCTGCACGGGAGCAATGCCCAACATCATCTTCACTCCTCAAGACATGCTCATCAAAACCAACCTACATGATCGTCCGTTATACTATACGGGATACATCGGCGACGTGAAAGTAGATCGAATGCACATTGATCCTGGCTCTTCCATAAGCATCATCTCCAAGGGTCTGCTACATCATCTCCGTATCCCAATGTACCGCCTGACACCTACAAGCACCGCTATCAGCGGTTTCAAATTCGGGCAGGAGCTACCCTATTAGGAAGATTCGTCTGAAATATCAAATTGGCGACCTCCAATCCGAAGTCACCTGCTACGTCATAGATGCAGACACTTCTTACAACATCCTCTTGGGGCGCCCATGGATACACGATTATATGATCGTGCCTTCCACGCTACACCAGTACTTCAAATACATCGACAAATACGGCTTCGGGAAGACAGAATTTGCTGATATCGATCCCTTCAAAGGGGTCGAATCCTACTACTCAGACTCCTGCCTATACAAAAAGTCGAAGAGGCACCTTGATGAAGGAGACGCACAAGCTCATACTGAGACAGCCACGGGATCAGAAGGACCCCTGACGATCCACCTCCAAGCTCGCAAATCGGGCAAGTCCGCACCCTTCACCGCCACTCTGCGGAAGGACGCGATCAGCCTCTCGGCACAAGAGGAGCAGGTGATAATCTGGCTGCCAAGGTCCGGCCAAGTGCCGAGACCCACAACGGAGCCACTAACAATCAGGTTACCAAGAGTCAGCCAACCACAAGCAGGGAAGCTCAACCCCTCGGACAGGCCCATGACGATACGCCTTCCCAGGAATGGTCGTCACCCCGATGCAAGGTCGGACACTTCCAGCGAACCAGCTACTCATCGCTCCACATCAAATGCCAAACTGGGGGTCGCTAGTCTGCCAACAACTCTCCGCTCTGCGCCATCAACTGAACCACTGATAATCAAGCTTCATAGGACGTCCTCTCAGTCTTCGTTCACATAGGGGGTAGCCGAAGAGAAACCGGAGCTAGCCAAGTATATGGCTACCCACACCAATGTCCCCTCCGCTAATGATGTAATCCCCCTAGAAAAGATACCTTACTTCATCAATAAAGGGTTATCTTTGAACTACACCGAGCTCAATAAGCTATGTACAATGTATGCTATGGAACACGGTATAGGCACTCACCTACACATACAGGTGACAAAGGTGTACACCGCGATCCAGCTTACTCCAGTAGAAGACGCTTACCGAATATTCGAAGGAGGAGATCATCCGATCATCTTCGGTCGGACAAACAACCCACATCCCCGCACCATAGAAGAAGTCGACCTCGGGTCAGATGCCGGGAGACTGTCTTTGTATCTCTATAGCCCTCAATCCAAATATCTCATGCAGAAACAGGGGTATGATCTAGAGGCGACGCCAGGGTTGAACTACGGCACTGGGCGACGGTAACCCTTGAAGCCGCCAGTCCCGGCAGGCAAACCACGGAACTACTATAACAAAACTCGATGCGGGTTAGGGTATGTAACGCCTACTACGACCCCTGAAAGTTCAGATGAAGAATGCGACTGGCAGTCACATTCAACCGGATCACCAACTTCTGACTCAGATACCAGCATCGGAGATGTATTCAGACAAGTCATGTCAGTCAACATGGCGTTCGTCGACGCTTACGAGGAAGATGAAGACATCCCCGAAATCCTCGAGCTAGAGCCATGGGCCCAGCAATTAGACGCGCAATGGGAAAAGCGGTTCGAACTGAGAGAACCTTCTACTGAAGATGAGGTCATACAAGTGGATATCGGCAGCGAATCTTCTCCAAAACCGATCTTCATCAGTAAAAACCTAACCGACGAAGATCGAGAGTCGCTGTTAGAACTTGTCAGAGAGTACATTGATGTGTTCGCCTGGAGCTATGAAGACATGCCAGGGTTAAATCCTGACATCGCTCTTCATAAGCTCAATATTCGACTAGATGCGAAGCCAGTCAAGCAACAACAGCGACGCTTCCGCCCAGGCATCATGGACGCGATCGAAGCTGAAGTCAATAAACTGATAGCCAGCGGCTTCATCCGTGAAGAGCAGCATCCCGATTGGGTCGCCAATATAGTACCCGTTCTCAAGAAGAACGGGAAGATTCGGATCTGCATCGACTTCCGCAACCTGAACGAGGCATGCCCCAAAGATGAATTCCCCCTTCCTATCACAGACATCATGATCGACAATACCTGCGGCTTCGAACGCATGTCATTCATGGATGGCTTCTCGGGATACAACCAAATCAAAATGTCTCCTGACGACGAAAAGCATACATCATTCTGAATACCGATTGGCACGTACTGCTACACAGTCATGCCTTTCGGTTTAAAGAATGCTGGCGCCACATATCAGAGAGCCATGAGCATCATCTTCAGAGACCACTTACGCAAGACGGTAGAGTGCTATGTTGACGATATAGCCGTCAAGAGCCGTAGCAAGGGTGGCCATCTGCAGGATCTAAGGACGGTATTCGACCTAATGCGGACGCACAATTTGAAGATGAACCCTACGAAGTCCTTCCTGGGCGTATCCAGCAGAAAGTTCTTAGGCTTCATCATCACTGCAAAGGGTATCCATGTAGACCCTAAAAAGACAAAAGCAATCATGGAGATGGGTCCCCCGGGAAATCTCCGCGAACTCAGAGGCCTTCAAGGAAGGCTAGCTTACATCAGAAGGTTCATTTCCAACCTCTCCGGGCGATGCCGACCATTCTCGCACCTCATGAAGAAAGGAGTCTCATTCGTATGGGACGAAGAATGCCAGCGTGCTTTCGATAGCATCAAAGAATATTTGTCAAATCCTCCGGTCATGGTAGCCCCAGTCCCTGGAAAACCATTCCTGCTCTATGTACGAGCAATAGAACACTCCCTCGGTGCCCTGTTGGCACAAAACAACGATGCAGGCCACGAACAAGCCATATACTATCTCAGCCGAATGATGGTGGGGCCCGAGCACCGATACACCGCGGTTGAAAAGGAATACCTCGCCTTGGTGTTCGCCATTCAGAAGACGCGACACTATGTCACCGGACAAACGATACATGTGATCTCACGGGTCAACCCTCTCAGAGTCCTCATGACCAAACCAGGGGCACTTAGCTCTCGACTCGCTACGTTGGCAATATTGCTGTCCCCTTACCATATGATCTTTGTCCCAAAGAAGGCAGTCAAAGGTCAAGCCCTGGCGGACTTTTTAGCAGCCCACCCCGGCTCGGAGTCCTCCAGAATATACGAAGAGATCCCGGATAAGGTCGCCGACTCGCATGCAGCCTCTCACGAAAATATATGGCGAATGTTCTTCGACGGTGCTTCAAGGACCGGACCTAAAGGCAATATAGTCGTCGGAGTCGGGGTAGTGCTGGTATCACCTTCCGGATTGGTGATCAACCGCGCCTACTCCCTCACAGAACCCTTCTCTAACAATGTGGCCGAGTACAACGCTCTGGTCATTGGCCTCCAACTTGCAAGAGAGCTGGGGGTAGAATACCTTGAAGCATATGGCGATTCCCAGCTAATCGTCAATCAGATCCGGGGCTCATACGAAGTCCGCCACGAAGACATGATCCCTTATCACCGAATAGCGATCGATATCATCTCGTCATTTGAGGGGTTCTTCATCGAACATGTCCCCAGGCTCCGAAACATCAAAGCAGATGCCTTAGCCGGTCTTGCCGCTTTCCTAGCAGTTCTGAATTATGATCGCTAATCAGTGGAAGTGATAGGCCATGAACTGGTCTGTCCTAAAAAACAATGTGCAATTCGTGGCAAGTTACTCCGCACAGACGATCGATGATGCCCCAGATTGGAGACAACCATTCATCGACTTCGTCGTCTACGACATCCTGCCCGAGAACCCAAAGGAAGCCACTTCCGTCAGAAGGCGTTCTCTCAGATTCTTCTCCGATACAGAGACGAAGATGATGTATCGCCGCTCTTATGACGGATTATTACTTTGGTGTCTGTCAAACACAGAAGCCAAAGAAGCAGTACGAGAAGCTCATGATGGTGTCTGCGGGGCCCACCAACCCGGCCCAAAACTACAAGATCGTCTTCGCCGAATGGGCTACTATTGGCCCCACAATGGTGGCAGATGCAATCGATTATGCTAGAAAGTGCAAAGCTTGCCAAGTCCACGCGGACTTCATCCACCAACCATCCGAATTTTTACATCCGACAGTGGCGTCCTGGCCGTTTGAAGCATGGGAATGGATATCATTGGTCCAATCACCCCACCTTCCTCCCGAGGACTTTGCTTCATACTTACAATCACTGATTACTTCTCCAAATGGGCGGAAGCTGTCCCACTCGCCGAAGTTAAGACCTCGAACATGATCAGCTTCCTCAAGCATCACGTTATCTACCGCTTTGGACTGCCCTGAAGGATCATCCATGATAATGGTCCGCAGTTTGCAAGCCACGCATTCTATCGATTTTGCGACAAACGCCGTATTCAGAATATCGCCTCAACACCGTACAACCCGACAGCAAATGGGTTGGCAGAGGCATTCAACAAAATAATCATCAAACTTCTCAAGAAGTTTGTCTCCTCCAATAAATGGGACTGGAACGAGAAGCTCGACGAATGCTTATGGGCTTATCTCACCACGGTCCGAACAGCCACTGGAAATATACCATTCTCCCTGGTATACGGGAGCGAGGCAGTCCTCCCCTTGGAGACCCAGATCCCCTCACTACGGGTCGCCCTCACATATTAATTGACAACCGACGACAACCACCAGCGTCGCCTACAAGAGTTAGAGGCCTTAGATAAAAAGTGCCTTCTAGCTCAGCAAAGAATCGAGCTGTACCAAGCACGCATATCAGGAGCCTTCAACAAGAAGGTCAAAATCAGAACATTCCAAGTGGGCAATCTTATTCTGGCAGTCCGGAGGCCAATGGTCATGACTCACAAGACCGCCGGCAAGTTCCAGCCAAAATGGGAAGGCCCATTTATCATAGAGACAGTATTCTCCAACGGCGCTTACCGCCTCGCTAAGCAGAACGAAGATTTACTCATGTTGCCCGTCAACGACAAGTTCTTGAAGAAATACTATGTTTAAACAACATTCTCCAGATTATCGAGTCACGTGCCCGCTGGTACCACTGAACTCGCTCCACAAATTTCCAGATTATCGAGTTACGTACCCGCTAGTACCACTGAACTCACCCTTATAGTTTTCCAGATTCTCGAGTCACGTAACCGCTGGTACCACTGAACTCACCCTCATAGTTCTTCAGAGTATCGAGTCACGTACCCGCTGGTACCACTGAACTCACACTCACCATATTCTAAATTTCCGAGTCACGTACCCGCGTGTACCGCTGAACTCATGCCCTTCTTCCACAAAGATATCCCAAATTTCCAAGTCATGTACCTGCTGGTACCTCTGAACTTATACTTTGATTCCAACATTGTCGAGTTATGTACCCATCGGTACCCCTGAACTTACATCCTGGTCACTCTTTTGAAAGAAAGTCATGCATAACCGTACCGCTGAACTTTCTTCCTACAAGAGATCCTCCCTCATGATCTAATACCTGCATTCCCAGTGCACAACAAAGGTAACGGGTCCACAAACTTCCAAGACGGCCATGTCCTCATTACCTCTGAGCCGTTCCGCTTCCGCCAAAAACAAATCACCCCCTACGTAGAACTTCCATGTCCTTACTACCTCTGAGTTGTTCTATGTACCCCCCTGTCAAAGAAACCCTCATGCTCACCATGTCCTCAGCACCTCTGAGTCAGTATGATTGGTTCCTTTTTTTAAAAACTTATTGTCCGTATCCAAAACCAGGGTACGTTAGGGACAATGGATCCACGCAAAATGACCCGATAAAAGGATTATTACAAAGCAAAAGAGTGAAGCAAATATATATTCTATTCAGTCAGAAATCAGTTACATCCACACGGTTACAGAAAACTTCTTCATTACAGACAAGACACCTCAAACCCCTAGTTACAGAAATACGTATACAACTCCTTCAACCACATTACGTATGAAGGATGTAACTGAGGAAGATCCTCGTCCAGAATGGGAGAATCAGGATTTCCAGTGGTGTCACCCTCAGCAGTCTCGACAGTGGGGAGGACGTCGTCCCTCTCAGGCTCCGATTCTTCTTTCATTGTCTCCTCCTTAACAGAGGAAGGCCCCTGATTGACGCCAGGGAGCGTCGGATCCTCTACCACTGCAATATCAGCACTCGGTGGAGACACTATAAGAACAAAAAGACGGAAAAAAGTGATGAGAAATGATGAAAATAGTCAGAAGATATTCAGAAGTGTTCATGCGGCTCGTTTAAAGACAACTCTTATGCGGCTTGGGCATGGAATATATTCCATGCGGCTCATAGGACGTATATGTGGACCACGTAATCTGAAAAGCTCGTATCAAAATGATTATGCACGAAGCAATACAGCAGAGCAGCATCTTTTAGGGTTTCAGAGCACCCAATCTTCCGCACAGTCCTTACCTTCGACGACAACATGAACGTCAAGACGAACGGGGGGTGCGGCAATTGAAGACGAAGCCGACTTCCTGCTCCTAGCCACAATCTTCTTCACTGCCTTGGAAGCCCTAGGTGCCATCGTTGTCTGTCAGTTGGAAGAAGAAAGCAAGACAGAAATCTTAATCAGAAAGAGTCTGAGAGAGAAATCCTTCTAAATACCCTTCTATTTATAGAGAAAGGAGGACCAAGACCGACGCTTCGTACAAAGTAGTCGACTCTTCGGCTATCGATACGGACTAGTTAATTAGAGGTCAAAAACTCCTAGGATCCTGCCCCAAAAAGGTTTGCATGCATGACATAATGGCGTGGCGAGAAGCTATGCGGCTGAACAATCTATGCGGCCAAGATCTCTATGAGGTCAGGGTTTCAGATGCGGTTAGAGTAACACGGCCATGCTTCTTATTCAAAGTATTTCAATTTTACAAATTGAAAACTTTGAAGGGGGTCCTGTAGAAGCATGAAAAATATTAAAGAGAATGACTCATGCGGCCAAGAAAGATCCATGCGGCTCAGAAAACACATGCGGCTCAGGGAGTCATGCGGCATAGGAAGCTATGCGGCTCAGGGCATTCCATGCGGCTGAGAAGACACGTGGCCTGATAGTGCTCCCCTCCACCCACGCTGCATTAATTGCTATGACGGCTGACCCCTCTGAAAAGTTGACAGCCCTGACACCAAAGGCAGGTAATTATGGCTCTGCCATAATGATGAATCTCTAGGGAAGAGGAAGGAAATCTCTGACACAAATTCCCCCGAGAGCCATAAAAATGCCACATGGCCTTGCCACGTGGGCATTCGTATGCGGCTCGCTTCTCATGCGGCTCAGAATAAAACCTATGCGGCTCAGTCCATAGGAGCCTCATGCGGCCCGGGCAAAGGACTTCCTATGCGGCTCAGAGTGAACCCATCCTATGCGGCTCAGGCCATGTAAGGCTCATGCGGCTCGAGCGAGGACTTCTCATGCGGCCCAGGCGGATGTGTACCTATGCGGCCCACAAGAATTACCCTCCCTTTGTGGTTCGAGGCTCACGTGAGAGCCACTACCCACGCAGCCCTGATACGTGGGCTTAACCATATACGGCTCACATTCATATGCGGCTCATTAGTCATGCGGTCCAAACCCCCCAGCAGCTCCTAGGACACGTGTCCTAAATCGATTAATTCTTCAGATTTGCTGCCATTTAAGATTGGGACAAATCCCAATAAATATGGGACACGTGGCAGAAGAATAGGTCTGATTTATTCGCAGATATCAGAAAATCACTATAAGGAAGATTTATTCCAATCAGCATTAATTGCTCATGGGATTTGGTGTAATCTGCACCTAATGGCCCAGATTCATTATCATCAAAATAAATGGCCAAGATGGACCAATCCCCAAGCCGCCGCCATCTCCAAAAGCTAATCATTGACAACCCTAATGATCAGATTCTCCTATTATAAATAGCAAGGTGCCATTCCCTTGTAAGACACATTCTTTGGAGAGAAAAATACGTATATACAGAAAGACTCCCCAATGGTCAGGGAAAAGAATACACACAGAGAGAGAAGCCAGAAGAGCAACAGAGGAGCAAGAAGAGCATTTTTTCGTCAACGCCAATCATCTTTTCAAGGAGCCAAGGCTGCATACCGATCATCCAAGGAGTAAGGCAGGGCTGCCGTCGCCTTCCCGAGCCCCTATCGTCATCCCCCAGAATCTAAAATAAACAATTGTACTTAGACTGCTGTACCTAGGTTTTCGTCCCTAGGCTTTCTTTGTACAAGCGAGTTTGTAACGTGAAGTAAAAGTTCGGTCCTCCGATAATTGTTCTGTTCTTTTATATTTCATGGCAAACAACTTCATTTTGGATCCATACACATATTTTAGGCGTCTCAGACATATGCATTTCAGCCAAAGTCCGTGTTAGTGCGATAAACTCTTCCCATAATGCTATCTCAGTCGCAACCTATCACTTCGGCTGGATCCATACACATATTTTAGGCGTTTCCAAAACATATGTACTTCAGCCAACTTTTATGTTAGTGCAATTCGATAAGACACGGTATAACTCTCTTTTCCAAATCCGACTTAGCATCCTTTCAATTGACTTATTACTACATTAACTTTTCCACTATCACTATCTTCCAGGTCACAACACTTAACATCATGGACAACTCTGCAAGCTCTCTATCCAAGCATAATATTTCTAACATTCAGTCAAGGGTCTAACTTAGGGCCAATCATATCAAGAGTTCACAACATGCAATCATATTCCTTCCCAATCCAATAATACTTTTCACCGAGGCAATTCACCTTTTATAAAAGGTACAATCTGACGTCATCCACTATCGATTACCCGAGTCAGGGTATAATTCTATGCAACAGTCAAGATTAACCCAATAACCGACTATAGATATCGATCCAATATTCCCGTCCTGAGCAGTCAATTCTATCTCATTGAATAATTCACTACTCGATACATACAACTCAAGTCTCATCCTACGATTCTAATTCCCGCTATAGGCCGACACATAGTCCTTAAGGGTCAAACATCGCTAAGGTTCATATTGAAGCATATACATACAACATATCATTCTTAAGTCATACTCATCACCATCTCTCGTTCAATACCAA
This sequence comes from Iris pallida, assembly GCA_029216955.1. Classification (NCBI taxonomy): domain Eukaryota; kingdom Viridiplantae; phylum Streptophyta; class Magnoliopsida; order Asparagales; family Iridaceae; genus Iris; species Iris pallida. Next base: position 14,881,105 of record JANAVB010011399.1, read on the forward strand.
AGGTTATCCTACGGTCGCCAATGGCCACCCTATTATTCGGTTAAGTCTCTATGGTTAGCTATTGTAGAAGCATGGAAAATATTAAAGAGAATGGCTCATGCGGCCAAGAGAGATCCATGCGGCTCAGAAAACACATGCGGCTCAGGGAGTCATGCGGCATAGGAAGCTATGCGGCTTAGGGCATTCCATGCGGCTCAGAAGACACGTGGCCTGATAGTGCCCCCCTCCACCCACGCTGCATTAATTGCTATGACGGCTGACCCCTCTGAAAAGTTGACAGCCCTGACACCAAAGGCAGGTAATTATGGCTCCGCCATAATGATGAATCTCTAGGGAAGAGGAAGGAAATCTCTGACATAAATTCCCCCGAGAGCCATAAAAATGCCACGTGGCCTTGCCACGTGGGCATTCGCATGCGGCTCGCTTCTCATGCGGCTCAGAATAAAACCTATGCGGCTCAGTCCATAGGGGCCTCATGCGGCCCGGGCAAAAGACTTCCTATGCGGCTTAGAGTGAACCCATTCTATGCGGCTCAGGCCATGTAAGCCTCATGCGGCCCGGGCAAAAGACTTCCTATGCGGCTCAGAATGAACCTATCCTATGCGGCTCAGGCCATGTAAGACTCATGCGGCTCGAGTGAAGACTTCTCATGCGGCCCAAGTGGATGTGTACCTATGCGGCCCACAAGAATTACCTCCCCTTGTGGTTCGAGGACTCACGTGAGAGCCACTGCCCACGCAGCCCTGATACGTGGGCTTAACCATATGTGGCTCACATTCATATGCGGCTCATTAGTCATGCGGTCCAAATCCCCCAGCAGCTCCCAGGACACGTGTCCTAGATCGATTAATTCCTTAGATTTGCTGCCATTTAAGATTGGAACAAATCCCATTAAATCTGGGACACGTGGCAGAAGAATAAGTATGATTTATTCGCAGATAGCAGAAAATCATTATAAAGAAGATTTATTCCAATTAGCATTAATTGCTCATGGGATTTGGTGTAATCTGTACCTAATAGCCCAGATTCATGATCATCAAAATAGATGGCCAGGATGAACCAATCCCCAAGCCGCCGCCATCTCCATAAGCTAATCATTAGCAACCCTAATGATCACATTCCACTATTATAAATAGCAAGGTGCCATTCCCTTGTGGAGGAACAATTTAAGGGGAGAAAAATATGTATATACAGAGAGACCCCCACAATAGTCAAAAGAAAGGAGTACACAGAGAGAAAGAGAAGCCAGAAGAGCAATAGAGGGGCAAGAATAGCATTTCTTCGTCAACGCCTACCACCTTTTCACAGGGAGCCAAGGCTGCATACCGATCGTCCAAGGAGTAAGGCAGGGCTGCCTTCGCCTTTCCGAGCCTCTATCGTCACCCCCCAGAATCTAAAATAAACAATTGTACTTAGACTGCTGTACCTAGGTTTTCGTCCCTAGGCTTTCTTTGTACAAGCGAGTTTGTAACGTGAAGTAAAAGTTCGGTCCTCCGATAATTGTTCTGTTCTTTTATATTTCATGGCAAACAGCTATACCAACAGCTAAACCTAATCATTCAGGTGACTCACTAGAGTGGACGACACCTAGAGTGGATGGCTACTAGGGATTATAAAAAAATTTATGTTCTCAGGCCAACAAGCAACCAACAGTTCGAGGCAGCTCTACCCAAACCTATGGGATTCAACTCAGTCTGAACAACTAATCGCCATTGTCAGCTATGCCAACAACTGGTCATGCAGCCCACGTTCGCTAGGGTCAAGTCTATCTATCCACGGTCTTCCTCAAGGAAATAATTCCCACAGAGGCTCATTCTAAGTTTGATCTATCAATATTACTGTCAATCCCAAACTGACATACGATTCTCATCGTTCTAATAATCCATTAAGTAAATTCTCAATGATTCAATTTCTATTTCCAATCCTTTGTACTCACACGAACCCATAAGCTAAAGCTAACTATTTAAGGGTCATCGATTTCGATAGTCTTAACATAACTATTGAATCATACTATTCGGTTTGTATAATAAGGTCACACCACTAAGTCATAAGCCAACAAACTATACCCCAACCAAAAGTTACTGTGACGTCCCAGTCCCAAAATACTTAGGACCAGGAACATAGACATGCCAGTCGTATAATAAATATACGTAAGTTGTAAAATATTGTAGAACCATAATTAATCTCATCCACACAAAATAAATAAATAAAAGATATCATATAATCAACTATGAATTGTCTTGGTACAATATGTTGGGCGGAGACAAATTTACTACCAACAAGTAAAGAAAAAATACATAAGAAAATAAATAATTTTTGGCGAGCGAAGCGAAAACGATCAAAGTGCAATCATCCTCGAAGAAATAGAGACGATTATAGCCACGGCTAGAACACCTGTAAGAAATAAGAGCACACACTTGGAGAGATAACCAGGTCCTCAGAGGGACGTAACAAGACACATAATATCATGCCATATAAACTGAATAAATATTGCTCAAATAAATAAGCAATAGAATTATAACATGGTCCAACACACACCTATTGAACTAGCTTACCATCCTTCCAACCAAACAAGGACAGAAGATGGTAAACTAATTCACGGTGACGTATCTTTCCATGCTATGAATCCAATATGGTATCCGGACCCCAACAAGGTTCAATACCTTCTCATCGAAGTAGTAAGTCACACCTACAACCAAACAAGGACAAGATGTGATGAACTAATCCGCGATAAGTTATTGTTCCAAGCCATGGACAAATACAAGTACTCAAACCAAAAGTACTCGTACCTAACGGATAAGGTAGCCTAACCATTCTAAGTCAAATGCAGTTAAGAACAATCCTTCCTACGCATGGGCCCTGGCTAAATAGGATCGACATGGTTCCCCCTTGGGGCACCAGAGGCCCAATCAATAACAGCATAACATTCCGCAGAACGTCAGTGGCCGTCAGTAATCATGGGTCATCAACCCCGTATCTCCAGCGGAGCTTCCGGATCACAAGGGAAAGTGCATCGAAGCGCATACGCTAAGGAATTGTCCTTCCCGCCCATTGCCTACTATGTTGTATCCATAACATAAAACCCCTATAACCGCTAAGTCAAACTAGCATGCAACCTCTATTAGCGTTATTCCTATCGCACGACTTATACGCACCGGTGGCCAGCCAGTCACGCATGTCCATGTTCTGCATGCGACACACAACTTCGTGTTACAACGTGTCAAGGCCAATAAATGCAACACACAAGGTCGTCCCTTAAATCTATGTTTAATGTGTAAAAAATAATACATAGCAGGAAATATAAATGAACAGTAAGTTCTAACAGGTTATGCCATGTATCACAGTTTATTTTACATAAAGAAAATAATAAATAATGCATAAAATATGAGCTAAAATAAATAAACAACAAATGGCAAGGTGTCTTGCCTGATTGACGCCTGGTATGGTGCAAGTCCCGAGGTGTCCAATAGCTATGATCGATAGACAGTGGTCTTGAGTTGGTTGCACTTGTCGCGCGATAGGATCGTGTTGGCACAGAAGAGTCGTAGATGTCAACAGTATGCAAGATGATCTCAGCTGATGGAACGGATGATGTCATGGAGTCCGGAATAGTCAAATTGGCTAGGGATGTTATAAATAAGTTCGAGATTTGGAAGAAGATAAGGATATGACTAGCGAGGGACAAGATCGATAATCGAAAAGATTTTTGTTTAATTAAATATATAACTATTTTGAGAAATATTTATAATATTTAAAAATTATTATATAAGCTTTAAAAACTATATTCTTATTGATCAAAGTAATTTCTCAGATAGATACTTAAAATATAGAAAAACATATTTTTAGGTTAAACTATAATTTAGGAAATTCAACAATCATATTTGTAGGACAAAAGTCATATAAAAAAATCATAAAATAATAGAATAATATATTTTATGTTTTGAAATCCAATTTTGAAAAGAATAGATATAGGACAAGCCCATATAACATATATTTTATTACAAGATAAATTTTTCAGGAAATTATTATATATTTATTTAATAACAAATTTACTAATTATAATAATATATATCTATTTACATATATACATCAGATAGACATTAACAATAAAATAACAATAGTATTAATATATAAATAAAGAAAGAAGAAAATAAAATATCACAGCATTAATGTTGTTGTTTCTTGAGAATAGAGAAGTTACTCCTCTCTTCTTGTCACCCCCAGTTTTCGAATTAGGGGTATTTTTTTCATTTTCCAAGTTTTGTAATTTTTGGGAATTTTATTTGACTTTATAGGATTTTTAGGGATTTGTTTGATTTAGTTTGAATTTTATCCAATTCGGACTTAAGTTGGAGACCCGGGTAGCCTGGACACTAGTGGGACCCACATACTAGTTGGGCTTGGCTCACATGCCATCCTAACTAGGCTAGAAACCAAAAACCATACTTTTATGGCTTAACTAGTCATTTTAGAGGCTTAATTAGTCAATTAGAAGTTAAACCGAAACAAACCGAACCAAACCAAACCTGAAAAGAACCAAACCAAGTCTAATGGGTTGGAGGCCTAATGGGTCTCCACCCAAACCCATTAAGACCCTCCCACAAGCCAACAGCAGCAGCAGCAGTTAGCAGTAGCTGCAGCAGCAGCTCAAGCAGTGGCAACAGCAGTTAGCAGTAGAGCAGCAATAGCAGCAGTAGCAGGAAGGTTAAGGGAATGAGAAGGATAAGAAGAAGGAAAGGTTAAGGAGGAATAAGGAGAAGAAGAAGAATAGGAAGAAGAATGAGAAGAAGAATAAGAAGAAGAATTGGAAGAATTAGAAGAAGAAGAATTGGAAGAATTAGAAGAAGAAGAAGAATTAGAAGAGGAAGAATTAGAAGAAGAAGAATAAGGAAAAGAATAAGAAGAAGGATAAGGAAAAGAATAAGGATAAGAAGAAGAATAAGAATAAGGAGAAGGGAAGGAAAAAGAAGTAGAAGAAGAAGAGTGGTAGTGTAGGAAATGTGGAAAATCAAATTAGAGAGGGTTGTGAGTGAATCAGATTTGGTGAAAGGGTAAAATGGAGTTCCGAGTGTCGGAACGCGTCCAAAATTGGATGAGACTTAGATTATGTAAATTAGATTTTGTGGGTAGGCTTCCAAGCTGAAATCGGGGTATCGTGTGGCAGTAGGACGATGGTATCGCACGATATCATTGAGTATCTCGCGATACTCAAGATAATCGGTGATTCGACAACATATGCCGTAAGATGGACTGGATGTCCACTCTACCTAGGAAGCTTAGTAGGTAACGATAGTATAGGCTAGTATCCTACTACCCTAGGAAGCACGGGTCGAAATACCTAGCGTAGGTAGGCTAACTTGGTATTGGACTAGGTTAGGAATTTACCTTTGTAAAGGATAAATTTAAGATATTGGCCTACGGCCAAGATATGGGTTTCGGAGTTCAAGATGGACTTGGATATGGGTTAAGGGTTGGTAATGGTTAGAAATAGTCGCCTAGACCTAGTCTTGACCTTGGTTGACCACGGTTGACTTTTAGACCAAAAGTCAACCATGGGTCAACACTTTATCCAATTTAGTCCCAAATTCCATTAGACTTGAACAATTGACCAAAAGTCAACTATTAGTCACTGTTGACCTAGGGTTGACCTAGAGTTGACCAGAGTTGACCCGTTGACCAAAAATCAACTGTAAGTCAACTTTTGACCTAGTTTGATTCGGGTTGACTTCCAATGTTCTCCTATGACCAGGTTTGACCTAACTAGACTTGTATTGACCTAGAATAACTTCATAAGATTTAATTTGATTTGACTTTACTTCCTAAACATAGTATTAATACGTCTTGTTATCTATAGGTCCTCGAGGCGCTGCATTGGATCCAGTTGACATATTATATCATATCACGGGTGAGTACATTCTCTGATAACTTTTTTCCAATTTATGATAACTGTTATGATTCATATACTTAGTGTAGATATACTTATTCATGACACATGGTTCTCACGGATTGGTATTCCTGGATCTCGACGAGAGGTGTTACTCCTTGTTAGCTTGGGATGTATTGTGCAAGCTCCCTTGTAGCTCTTGTGCAATATATGGTCACCGATTCTAGAGAAGATTTACTCCCTTCTCATAGAATTTCGTGCAGTGACATGTCATGTTTGGATCCATTCTACCAGTTGGGGGTAGGGAAGTAGTAGCGTATGCTTGTGATCAAATCCATTCTGCATTCCCGAACAGTGTTAGTCATATACCGCACTTATGACTAGCCAGGCCAGTTGCTTACAGGTGCCCAAGCCAATCACAAGTTGAAACTACTACTCACACACATTGGATAGATGGCTTACCCTGATTTGTGTACATACCATGATCATTTCTACTTTCCTGTTCTAACTCTAGTTCTACAGCTTATCATGCCATGATACATATATGTACACTCTATGATTTTATTGTTTATGCTCTATTTATATTCTTATGGCTTTTATTCTATCTTGAGATCTGTTATGAGATATATGTACTCGTTCCATCCTAACCGGATATGTTGATAATGTTTACAGATGCAGAGGAGGACTATTACTGTACTTACTATGACCCACCGAACGTAGTAGGAGGCAGATAACCTAGACCCGTAGGGTGCAGTACCGCAGGGCGAGATACCGCCTATCCTGTAGATAGAGTAGGTTTTTGTATTGGACTTTGTCTCTAGTTAATTTTGGGACTGTTATTATTTTGACTAGTATTAGAGACTTTGGACTTGGACTTGTATATTCTTTGTGTTGGACTTGACATGTTATATTTCTATTTGTCGTGTTGTCTTTATCATTCAGTACTTTACTTTATCATCTTAGAGTTGTGATTGAGTACTCATATATTATAATTGCTTGTCCTCCGTTCGGAGTTGACCATATTTTCGACAGGTTTTTGATATTATATAAACTGTTTTTAGAGTAGTAAACTACAACGTTTTATGCCTTTTTTACGGTGTAGACTGGACATTGTTACGCACACGTGCCCTTACAGCGGGTGCGGATCGTGACACGTTTTTAGTGGTGGCCCACGCAGGTCCTGAAGTCGCAATAAGTGCGATGTCGTAGAAGCACTCGTCTTAGAGTGTTGACTACGAGCCTGTGTTACATATAGGAGGTAGTAGGCTAAGAGTACTCAATCACAGTAGGATCTTTCCTTGCTTATCTTGCTTACCGCCTTTGATATTAATTTAATGTATTCTAAGTGTCCTCCTTTGATATAGTCCTTCTTGTGCCATATTGATATCTTCCTTTCAATCTGTCTCCAGGATGGTTATAACTCATTCTTCCGGTGAGGAGCACGGGAAAACGGAGAGGTCTGCTACCTCTGGCGGACAGGCTCCAGTCACTTCCCCTGCAGTTGGGACTTCAGTATGGGCTCTCGGCGGTACTCCTCCAACGCTCTCGATGACTATCCTTGGGGTCATTGCGGGTGCTCTTCCTGTAGTGCCGGAGGCTACAACGGGAGCTGTCGGGGGCATTCTTCCTCCTCCTCCTCAGCAGGGGACTCCTCCGATGGTGGTAGGAGCTATTCCTCCGTTTCCACCTCTGCCTACAGACATGGGGCAGATGCTCGCATTCTTTCAGCAGGTGTTGGAGTCCCAACGGGCCCAGCACAAGGCACAGATGAGACAGACTGAGGCTATGCGCCAGGGCATGGAGGATGCTCATAGGTTGGCCTTGGCTACGGTGGAGCGTGGGGCTCAACAATGGGAGGTGCAGTAGCAGAAGCCCGGAGACATCCAGGCTTTCAAGAAGATGGGTCCGAGGGATTTCAGAGGGACCGAGGGCATTGTATATACTGATGACTGGCTCGAGGATATCAAGCGTCAGATGAGGGCCTCCCGCCTGGCAGACGACCTGAAGGTCGAGGCGGTTGGCTTAAAGTTATTAGATGTTGCCTGGACATGGTTCTGAAACGAGTCGGCTCTTGCAGGAGAGGGTTATACTTGGGCTGAGTTTCGGGCCCTGTTCAGAGAGAAGTTCTTTTCTTCCATAGACAAGATCGGCCTAGTACGGCAGTTTCAGAACCTGCATCAGGACAGTATGACTGTGGAGGAGTAAGCGGTGGAGTTCGGCCGACTAAGCCGATACGCCGAGTACATGGTGAGCGACCCAGTGATCCGAGCAGAGCGCTTTCGGGAGGGATTGACATGGGATATCAAGATCCAGATCCCTTCCTTCTATGCGACAAATGTAGAGGTCTATGCGGAGGCTCGGAAGGTGGAGAGAAAGTGGGGCTTGAAGCCGAAGAGGGATCGTAATTTGTATTCAAGGGCCAGTAGCAGCGCGGGGGCTGCTAAGCTCCCTCCGCTTCAGCATCAGCCGTTCCAGCATCATCAGCAGCAGGTGCAGACCAAGGCACATGTCCAGAGGGTTCAGCAGCGTCAGGGGCAGGATGATCCTCCGTGCCACTACTGCAAGAAGCCCGGTCACCTCTTTGAGTTCTGCAGGAGGAGGCTGGGTTTGTGCCTCTTTTGCGGTACCGCTGGACATCAGATGTGGGAGTGTCCTAAGAACCCCCGTGTTGCTAGAGCAGCTCAGAGGGCACCTGTTCCGAGGGCACCAGCTAGTGTGCCTGTAGTTCAGCAGCGAGGTCCACTTCCGACACAGCAGCAGCAGTTTGTCCAGTACCGCCAGCAGAGGGGTGTTCAGGATATATCTTTTGCTCTTGCAGCCGAGGAGATGGAGCCTATTGCAGATGATGTCGCAGGATCTGTTCTGCTCGATTCTTTTCAAGCTTTAGCCTTGTTTAATTCTGGTGCTACGCACAATTTTGTGTCTGTTTCTTTTGCTCTTAGGCACAATATCATTGCTGAGTATCTTGGTAGGACTTGCAAGATTATGACTGGAAATGGTATCATGCTGGTTAATAATGTTTGTAAGGGGCGGTGAGTTTCTTTGAGAGGCCGGGAGCTGAGTGCGTGTTTGCTCGTAATGCCACTTTCGAGTTACGATGTGGTGTTCATTATGGATTGGTTGAGCATGCACCAGGCTAGCATAGACTGTAGAGGAGGCAGGATTCTATTTAGGCCATCGGAAGAGCCAGAGTTTGAGTTCGCCAGAGGGGCAATGGAGCCAGGAGATGGATTCTGTAGAGCTTTGTTGGTGGGGCCTGTAGGTCCTAAAAATTAAGTTACACCCATTAACAAAGTCAAATAATCAAAGAAAATGCATCTTCAAATGGACTATGCATCCTTCAGACTGCGCATCCTTCAGATTGTGCACACTGGATTGTGCACACTCTCAACTGCGCAAAGCTGACGTGGCAAGTGTCATCATTACCTGACAAAATATCAGATCTCCTGACAACTGACAGCACAAAAGATGAGGAAACTGTTCGTTTCTTGTGCAGCACAGCGCTCGAGGACAGCTGTCCAAACTATGTGTAATCTAGTTCCTGTACAATCCATCTTTGCACAATCCATCTCAAGCGCAATCCAACTCAAGCGCAGTCTGAAGCCTGCGCACTTCATTAAAATAACTGACAAATGCTTATGTGGCCTTCATGCCATCAATTGCTCACTACGTGGTAACTGTCTATGCATGATCATACGCATTTCAATCAAAAGATGCCATGTATCCAAGACAGTTGGCCCATGATCAAACAACTGCCTGTGCAGTCCAGCCCATGCACAATCTAGACCATGCGCAACCCATCCTGTGCACTTCAGAATAACTAAAAGTTAGTTATTTCCAGAACTCTATAAATAGAGTTTCAAGTCTTCATTCAGGACGATCATCACACATATATTAGACCACACATATATTAGAGAGTTCAGGAGTTCTTGTCCAAGTGCTGCTGCATTCTTTAGAGACTTTTGTCTTCAATTTATCAGAGGCTATCGCCTTCAACTTCAGAGACTATCGTCTTCAGCTTCAAAGGTTACCGTCTTCAAAGTTCACATCGTCCAAGGGATAAAGCGATCATCATCTAGATCGGATTCCTACAGTTGTACTTTCCCAGAATTCTATTATAATCTCTTTACAAAGTTTGTATCAAAACTTTTTGCTTTTGCAAACAAAATGGCGACCCTGCTGGGAACGACTTTCTCCTCCGACGAGGAAGTGACAACTCAAAGTGACATTGCGTCTATCGGAAAGACGCAGAAGACTCTGGTTGTGAAAGTCAACCAGACAGCCTATGAAGCCATGATCAACTCCAAATCCACTCCTAGCACTGCAACCACTTCTGCCACAAGCAAAGTGCGCTCGGTGTGGGTCACCAAGACTGTTGTGCAGTCTAATATTTCTGCTGCCAAGACTGTTGTGCAGTCTAAAGCCTCTACTATTGCTGCGCAATCTGCCTCTTGTTCTCCTGCGCAAGCTGCTATTACCAGTAGACATGCTACTTCATATGCTGCCCAGTCTAAATACAAAACTCCTTTGCCCCTGGCGCAACTGGCTGCAACCCTTCCTGCGTAGTCCACTACTCCAGCAACCAAAGTGCATCCAAGACACTCTGTGATAAGAACTCCTGATGCGCAAACCACAGTGGCCAGAACCAAAAAGATATCTGCCACTGTCAAAGCCCCTCATGCGCAAGCTATGTCTGCGCAATCCAAAAAAGATAGCCCTTTGGTTAATCTCTCTTCTTTCCATCACAAAGAGAAAAGCTCTGCTTCTCTTTCCAAGCACCCTGTTGCCCTTATGTAATCCACTGGGGGTAGTCCTTTGGCTATTCCTCCTATTCTCCAAAACAAAGGAAAAGACCCTTTGGTCTTTTCTCAAACTTCCTTGTCTCACGACTTGGAAGACAACAGAGGGAAACGCTATTTAGCTAACCCTTCTTCACAAAAAGGAAAAGGCCCTTTGGTCTTTTCTCAGTCTTCTTCGATTTTTATCGTAGAAGATCAATCTGAACGTGCCTCAGCACCTGTCAGTACAAGAACTCTTTCAAACAAGGGTCCTTCTTCCCTTCATGTTAAGAGAACTTGTACTGATCAAAGAGGGATTCTGCCTACTCCTGTAGCAGAATTCCAAGATCTCCCCACTCTCAAGATATCCCGGTCGAAACAGAGAAAATTGCTGGTGTCTCAAACAGAAGCCCCTGGGGGTGAATTTGCTGATCTAAGAACCTATCTTAACAGGCCAACTTCGGCAAAACACAAACAGCCAATGCCAAAGATGAACCTGCATCAGAAGCAAACTTCCAGGATCAAAAATTCCAACACCTATGCCAATAAAGTGAGCATTTCCCTGTACACTCAAGGGATAAAACATTTGAAGAACAAGAATCATGTTCCAAATGTTGTCAAGGAACATATCCCTCAGACTTCCTCTTGTCTCACCTTTGTTCCTGATCTCCGAGAACATCTTAGACAAAAGCGGGACAATATCTCTACAATTCAACCATCTGATCATCATTGCAATCACAAAGTCATCATCCAATGTTGTTGTCAAACAACAAAACGATCTGTCTTCGATCGTTTGAACTTTGTAAACTCAGAACCAATGTCAGAAGATATAGATGAACTATTGTACGCTTCTGTCAATATGATATCCCGAGACACCGGGGATAGAAAGTATTCCAAGCACGGTAAGTCTCGCCGTCCCAGTCAACGGTATTTAGATCTACTCCAGGAATCTTCTGAAGGAGTATTTCAACATACTCGATCCCGAAGCCGAGAAACAATCGGTCAAAGGAATCTTCATCCTTCTAGTCCCCTCTCTATTTCTCATCTGGAAGATGATTCCTTCTCTGACTATGATGCATACAGTGAAAGTTCTGACCGAACAATGTCGTCCACTGTACCAAGAGAGGTGACAGCTTATGCTGTCACTGATGATCCAGACGCTTCTAGCTCAGCTAATCAAGAACAGCGGATAGCGGCACTAGAAGACAAGCTGAAGACCATGGCTGAAATGGTCGCTAGTATGCATTCCATTATTGCGGCTCAACATGCAGTACCACCAACTGTACCTGCTGTAAGTCCTAAAATTATAGCATCGTCGGTGCCCGTCAATACAGGACTGGGTGTAGTCTCTCCTCAAATACCTCATGTACAAGTTCAACCTACACCAAGTCAGTCAGGTGCTGGGGGTAGTACATACCATGCTTTTCCTCCTCCTCACACTCTATCTCGACCTATCCCTTCTTCATCATCTGAAGATGCTAACGAAGCGGTCAAACTCTTGCGAACTCAGTTTGAGGCCTTCAAAGAGAAAGACAACTTGCAAAGATTGGGAATTAAACAGCCCTATCCAATTGAATGGAAGGAAGTCCCATTTCCTCCAAAATATAAGATCCCTATAATTGCACAGTTTGACGGCAACACCTCGCCAAGCCAATTCATCAATCACTTTGAAGTAATGACCGTCCAACTCCAACCTAATGATGCTATTCTTACCAGAGTGTTCGTCGGCTGTTTAGCAGGCGTAGCATACGATTGGTACAGAAGCTTGCCAGATGGTTGTATCACTTTTTTCTCAGGTCTAAAATAAATCTTTTTGGAGAGATTCTATGTGGGTATCAACGACATGACTATGTCAGCCCTCAATAAAATCAAACAAAGACAGAATGAAACCGCTGAGAGTTTCATTGAAAGGTTCCGTTGAGAAGCCTTGAAGATGCCTCCAGGGACTCCGGCCGCCATAACTATTGATACTTGCAAGGCAAATCTTTTGCCTATCATTAGTATGTGGACGGGGTCAATACAATTTTAAGACTGGCCATCCTTCATCGTCAACGCTAAAGCAGCAGAAGTTAGCGCTGACAAGTTCAAGCAATTGGGGGTACATATGTCTAACCCTGATCGGGAGGAACATCAAACATCGAGCAGCAGTAATCGCCAGAACAACCGAAAGAACAAAGATACTTTGAACATCAATTTACAAAGTAAAGAATCTCTGGCAGTCAATGTAGCTCCATCTGCGTCTACTTCTACTCCTTCTGCACTTCCACCGAGAGAACCTCATCCTAAAGTGGAGTATTCCTTCGACGAGAATGATACTGCAAGCATCTTTGATTGCTTACTTAAGAGCAATAAGATCCAGCTCCCAGATCCAAAGAAGCCTGATGAAGTCGGTAAGACCGATCATCCAAAATATTGTGTCTATCACAGGTTCATCGGACATCCTACTCGAGCATGCTATGTGCTCAAAGGCAAAATCCAAGAGCTGGTCAATGCTGGTATTGTCACTCTACAACAAGATGAAAAGACTGTTACCGCAAACATGGTCTCAGTTCAATTTGGTAATTTTTCTCCACAGATGGTGCAACATGACGTCATTCCTATTCCCAAAGCTACTCTTGAGATTGAGAATCTTCCTCCTCCTCAAAATGAAGGCCTTGTTCCCTTATCTCTTGATAATAGCGAGATTCTATGGATTCATCCTGATCTTGCTTCGGAATTCGAAGTTTCCTCCTCTTCCAAGAAGAAAGACCGCTCCAAAGGCAAAATAAAAACTTGCAATACGGTATCTTTTGACCCCATAGTCGAAGAAGAAATTATGCTATGTACCAGGTCAGGGAAAGCCTATCTACGGGAAGTTCCCGAGACTCAAGAGAATCCTGCTTCCTCTTCCGAGTCTACTCCAGTGCAACCTACTTCCACTGAGGAGATTCCTTCTACATCATCACCAGTTGTAGTATCTATTCCTTCCAAGCCGGCGGTAGCTGACAAGGGCAAACAACAAGTCTGCTTCTACAAGCCTTTGAAGAAGTTATCTCCTACAGGACTTGAAAAGCCTTATAACTTCGATATCTTAGCTCAACTAGCCAATACACCGGCTAGATTGTCAATTTTCGAGCTCTTGCGCCTTTCTAAAGAGACTCGAGAAACTTTAAGTGAAGCTCTGATGTAAGCAGAAACTTGTCTGACTCTTCTCAAGAAGCCGAAAATAGAACCGGTCTCTTGCCTCCATTGCCATAGTGTGTTGGAGTTAATTCCAAACATCACCTTCACGCAGGACGATATACTGCTGGAGGATAATAGACATGACCGTCCTTTATATTATACAGGATATGTCGATTCTATGAAGTTAATCGTATCTTGATCGATCCAGGGTCTGCTCTCAACATCATACCGAGGACTATGCTAGATGTACTGAAAATCCCTGTGCATAGTCTTTCCAGCACAATCACTACCATCTTGGGGTTTAATCAAGGGAGAAGTGAGCCTCTGGGCAAGATTCGTCTGAAACTCCAAATAGGCAATCTTCGCACTAAGGTGACCTTCTACATCATAGACAACCATGGTTGTTCTTACAACGCTCTATTGGGAAGGCCATTCTTGCATGAACATAATATTGTTCCTTTAACTCTTCATTAATGTTTCAAGTATGTTGATGATAACGGAGAGGTTCAAAAGGAGGTTGCAGATCTCTATCCGTTCAGAGGTGTCGAAGCATATTACAACGACGCTCGTATGTATAAAAAAAAATTTATGAAAATTGTTCTAGCTTTGGACACTGAAGAAGAACAAGAAGCAATGCCCAAAGACACTCTTATCATACCTGTCAAAGGGCGAATTTCTCATCCCCAATCCTCCAAACCACTGGCTATTCACTTGCCAGTCCAGAAGCAGTCAACATATGGTGATCAAAGTCAAAGGGAGCTCACCTCTTCTGAGCCACTTGTTATTGACTTACGTCGTAATAAGGACAAAAAGCAGCTCACTTCTTCTGAGCCACTTGTTATTCATAACAAAGACAAAAGGGAGCTCACCTCCTCTGAGCCACTCGTTATCGATCTCCGTCGTAACAAGTCCAATCCTCCTCCACGTTCTTCTTCTCCCCCTCTTGTAATCAATCTGACCAAGTCTGCTAAGGCTAAAGGTCCTGCTGTAAATACAAATGTACAAATCAATGAAAGAGCATCTACTTTCCAGTATACTGATGTCATTTATTATACTAAGTGCTATTTGGACATGTTAGATAGCTTCTGATCATTTACAATGGGAGTCGTACAATCTCTTCAGACTGAAGTCTCATTTGAACATCCAGATGATTCATACTTTGTTGTTCCTTCTCAGAAAAAAGGCGAGAGTCCAATACTTTTTAGTAAAGGACCAGAACAAAAATTCAGCTATACGGATGATAGTAAGATTAACGATACCAGACATCTTCAACTTCGTCGTTACAGTCAACAATCGAAAGACATCATCCAAAAGATGGGTTATGACTTCAAAAGTGGCCTCAACTATGGTAAAGGAAGACGAACTCCTATCCGTACAGCTGTTCCAGAAGGAAATTCAGAGATGTACTACAGCAGGACCAAAAGAGGTCTTGGATATGCTTCTCCTCCAGTATTATCCCCAGCAGTCTCTGAATCTGATAGCGACGAGCACTTTAACTCTTCTGATTTCAGGTCATAGGATTCTGACACCAGCATTGGTCAAATTTATCGGCTGATCGTATCTTCTAACATGGTCACCGCTAAATTCCCAGAAGATTGTGAAGAGGACATCGAAGATCATCCTATAGTCGATCCATGGGCTCAAATAATGGACACTCAATGGGAACTTTGATTCGAACAACGAGAACCTCCTACCGAAGATCAATTAATCCAAGTCGATGTAGGACAAAGTGGGTCACCTCGTCCAATATTCATTAGCAAGAATCTTCCAGAAGCTGATAAGCAAGAATTAATTCTTCTTATTCAAGAATACATAGATGTCTTTGCCTGGAGTTATGAAGACATGCCAGGTTTAGATCCCAAAGTTGCTACTCACAAACTGAACATCTTTCCTAATGCCAAGCCAGTTAAACAACAACAACGGCGATTCAAACCAGAAATAATGGATGCAATCGATGATGAAGTCAAGAAGCTCATTGCTTGTAGATTCATTCGAGAAGAACAACATCCTGATTGGGTAGCCAATGTTGTTCCAGTCTTGAAGAAAACCGGTAAAGTTCGAATCTGTATTGACTTTCGGGATCTTAATGAAGCCTGTCCAAAAGATGAATTTCCTCTCCCTATCACGGACGTCATGATTGACAATACCTGTGGGTTTGAACGAATATCCTTTATGGATGGATTCTCCGGATACAATCAAATCCGGATGAATCCTGAAGATGAAAAACACACATCATTTTGCACTCCTCGCGGAGTCTATTACTATACTGTAATGCCATTTGGTCTCAAGAACGCTGGTGCAACTTACCAATGAGCCATTGTTTGCCATTAAAATTGTTTGATTGAAGATTTTAATACAAACAGAACAGTGTTACAATATAGGACTTAGATGTAGTCCTAGGAGTACACTTTTGTTTAATCTTGGTTCCTAGTGCCAATGGAGCGATTGGTAATGCGTTGACTCCGTTGACGGGCTGACGACGGTTATCGGTTCTCTGAAGGTGTAGATTGCTCTGGGTGCTGGAGCTTGCTGAGATGAGGAAGACGTTGAATGTCTGTATCTGCCTCTCGGGTGGTATATTTGTTCGTATCTGTCTGTGTGTGTGTCCATAGGTAAGAAGGAAATGGTCCCTCTATTTATAGCTGGGCAGGTTGGCTACTCATGCGCGTATATATAGGATGCGCCGGTGCATAGGGACACCACGTAGAGATTGCTGACGGAGGTGCATGGATGATGCGCCCTACTCGAGGGGTTGAATTCTTCATACTGCTGTTGTGAGCCGGCACGTAGCAGAGGAGAAGATCTTTCTGTTGCTGAGATCTTGGATGAGTTGAGTCAAAGGACACGTGTCGTCGACCCATGGCTCGAAGATCTCTGATTTGGTGGGAGGACGATTTGGTGGGATGCGCCTTGAATTGGGTGCATGATGAGATTTTGGCTCGTGACCTTTAGGAGTCACGAGCTGTTCTGGGCGCATAGCTTTTGAGGCGCATGCGAGCGACTTTCCTTCTGTCTTTCGGGATCAGAGATCAGTCTGGGGCGCATGGCTTTTGAGGCGCATGCAAAGCTTCAACTGGAGACTCTTCTTCTGTCTTTGGGGATCAGTGAAGGGTCTGAGGCGCATAGATTTTGAGGCACATGCAGGTTTGGGCGCATGGCTGCCGAGGCGCATGCGGGTGGTTGAGTGGCCACGTGGCAGTAGCCGTCGAAGTAAAGTCATGATGTTGCTGACGTTATGGACGCTTCGTTTTCTGTAAAAGCTGTCAACCGTTCAGGCTTGGGGAGGCGTGCTGCCAACTCTGTCAGGTCAGCATTTAATGTTGGTGACATTCGATGGACAGCTGAGTGGGCGCGTCGGTTGACGTTCCACTAGGCGTATGGAGACGTATGGGGGCACATCCTCTGTGACGCGCTCGGTACAGGGCGCATCTGTGGGAGGCGCTTGGTGTTTGAAGCGGTGTGATGCGCTGTCCAGCCGACGCATCCGACATGTCTCTGATGATGCGGCTGTTTCGCTTCTCGAGTGCTTTTAATAGCCGTTTGGCTGAAGTCGAGGCGTCCGGTTCATCCATTTAATGTGAGTTCATTGCACGAAATTCGGAGAGCCATCCACTTGGCACATGGGTTTGATCTGCCCGGCCTATAAATAGTGGTATGGAGAGAATGTTGGCCTCTCACTCTCTCACATCTTTCCAACATGAACTCGGGTTCTCGGGTGCATTCTGTCGACAAAGTGCTCTCGAGGGTGAAGATGAGATGCTATGTCGTCGTTAATGCTCCTGAAGGTGACTGTTACTTCCAAAAGACGGAGTCGAGGGCTTCCGAGACGGGCGGAAGGTGCCTGTTGCATCCAAAGATAGGGATGCTCGAGCCTCGTCTCAGTTGTTCCGGAAGAGCCGTAGATCGGAATGGCGGTACTAGGCTCTCTCTTCCTTCAAAGTGGGTGTCGCCCACTCTGAAAGCTGCTCCTTTATCCGTATTTCGATTACGGTCTTCCTTGGTCTTTGGAGGCTCTTCCGAAGCCTCCCCTGGCCACAAATTTGCGGTGCTCTTTTCTTTCTTGGTTACAGCCAGAGGGTTAAATGCTTTGTTTAGTCGAAGCATTTATCAGGTGAGCCTGGCTGGAAGAGCGGCACATAACTGGGATGCTGAAGGGATGCACATAACTGAGCTGGATGCACATAACTGAGCTGCTGAAGAGATGGTGGGATGCGCCTGGTTGGAGGCGCATGGTATCTGCTGCGCCTCACTGGCGGCGCATGGTGACTGCTGCGCCTATCTGAAGGCGCATGGTGGCCGCTGGCTGTAGACTTAGGATCTTTCTTTTGTAGAAATTCTTCTTTGTACAACTTTTTCTAGACATGTAATAGACTTTTGTATATAAATAAAAAGTCTTTCTTCAAATGTCTATACTTATTGACTTTGCTGTGAAGTATTCTGTCCGAGTTCTGGCGCATATAGTGTCTGGCGCATGGGCTTTCTGGTTGTGAAATTCCATGCTTCTACAAGACCCCCTTCAAAATTTTAAAACTTTTGAATAAGTTTTGGAATACTTTGAATAAGAAGCATGGCGATCAGGGCGCATTAGGCGTATGCCTGTTCGGGCGCATGCTCTTCTCAGTTAATGCCTATGATAATGCCTCGGTAACCGAAAAGATTAATGATGATCTTTTGGTTTTATCTGCTGTTATCTTCACAGGACCCGAGGCGACGGCTGAGATCACTCGTCATCGGTTCACGCGTGCGACCACGACCTATAAATAGGTGAGAGATGGAGAGAGAGAGAGTTGTTCTTCTCCTTGCTTTGTCTCCTTTAGAGTTCTTCTTCAAAATCCTAACTTCTTCCTCTTTGAGAGAATGGCTCCCAAGACTTCTCGCGGCGGTGCCGGCAAAGGAAAGGAGCCGATGGAGTTTGCTGAAGGGGATGCCCCCATCACCATTGTGACTCCGGCTGACGTTCGCCCTGCTCTGACGGGTGGGTGTCATCTTTTTCACACAAGTTTTGGGCCATACTGTGCCCTAACTCAAAGTTGTCAACGCGTATGGACTTCTGTCCTGATGAAACGCCGAGGCTTTACCCCGCCGACGTGCATAGGTTTAGGCCTTTATTATGCACCGAGGTTTAATCGCTGACGCGCATGGGTTTTATACCCTGAAGATGCGCCGAAGCCTTCGCTGACGCGCATGGGCTCACGCCTTGATGATGCGCCGAAGCTCCAATGCTGACGCGCATGGGTTTACACCCTGATGATGCGCCGATCTATTTTGATACCTTTTGTCTTTTTGCCTGACTTCCACTTTTGTTGTGCCAGTGTCGATGACGATCCCTTTGTTGAATGAGGTCCTTCTGGGCGCTTCTCTTTGCCAAATGGGAGTTGATTTTGATGAGGCGGTGATCAACCCTACAAAGGATGCTATCTTACAGAACCAGCCCCGGGAGAGAATGCTGCAAATCCAGAACCAGTTGCCGCTTTTCCTCCAGAGTATGATGGAGAGTGGTAAACTGAAGTCTGCTGAATCTGAAGATGTGACTTTCTTAAAACCTGCCTTTCTGTTTGGCGACCGACTAGTCTCTTCTGAAGCGAAGATACGGAAGATCAAAGAAGACTGGTTCTTTTCTGCCAAAGGCATGGTTCTATACATGCGGCAGGTTGACCGCCAGTTGCCGCTGACGGCCTTTTATTGTTTAGCTTCGAAGAGAAGGATGGGTTGGGAACTCACTCCTTCTCAAGGAGGGGCCTTAGGAGGTATCCTTTCAATCGACGCCACCTCGAACCAACGAGATACCTTGGCTGCTTCATGAGCCAGTTCCTCGTTCAGTTACCGAGCCTTGCGTCCCGGGAGCCTCTACAGTGAAGTCCCAAGCGACACGTTTCCTTTCAGTGCCCTGACCTTTGCAAATCGGATGCTGACAGTGAAGGTCATGTACCCGACGGGTGGCTTTAGAGTCGAAGGTTGGTGTCACTACATTCCGAAGTGGGACGAGTTGACCACTTGGGTGCTTTCAAGGTTCAAAGTTGAGCTTAAGGAGATCGGGCTGACAGCCGCCATTCGGGCCACGCAGGCGGGCGTGGATCTCAATAAGCCCATGTTTCTTGTGCTCTTGGAATTATTCAATGCCCATACTGGCAGCTTTTTCACTCCAGTGGGAGAGTTGGGGTTGGCTCTCCATGAGATGTACGAAGTGTCTAAGCTTTCTTGGGGCTCGGAGCCGTACGAGAAATATTTCCCGTCAAATGAGGAGATCCAGGTTCTGGAAGATAAGGACCCGGAGATGATGGCTGTATTCAAAGAGGTGACGAGCCACCATTATCTGATACACCGGAGGGATAAGGGCAAGACCCAACCTCATGTGACTGCTTGGAGGGACTATGTCTTTAAGCAGGATTTGGCGGATCCTTCGAGGATCCGGTTTGCGACTCCGCAGAGACTGAAGCCTGCAGAAGTGACTTCTGAAATAAGTCGGCTGGACGAGAGGACCACACATTCAGATGAGAGTGGCCAGAATATATATAGCTGCTTCTGGCACTGTGGGCACCGGATGTCATCTAAGGCAGTATTGACAGCCTACTTGATGATATGGCTCCGGGATTGCGTGTTTGCAGGTGGATCCGGTGCCGTAGAGAGGGTACATCGGAATCTCATTTTGCCTGCCGTGAAGTTGGCTTTTGGACGACCCTTAGCTCTTCTCCCCGCGATGATGTGCAACCTGTTGCGCGGTTTGAGGTCTTTTACTGATGATGTGATCCACGAGAAAGGTAACAATGACAACTTTCCCCGGGCCAAGCTGCCTTTCTATTATCTTATGGGGCGGCTGATTTTGCACCATCCGAACGTGATGAGTCCCGGTCCAGAAGAGGATCATGTTGAAGGGGATGCCTTCATCCGCCGCTTCTACAAGAGGAAGTGGTTACACACTGGCGTCCCCGTTTGCAGGAGAGTCTTGTCCTACCTTCAGGGGTGGAAGATTGTCAAGGTTGGCCCGATCTTCAAAGATTTCGAGGCTGACCAAGATTTAATTGACTCTGGTGAAGATGCGATCACTTTGCCGAAATGGAGTTTTCGTTGGTTGCAAAGTATCCGGCCTTCTCACCTGGTCTACCGCAACCAGAATAGATGTTATCTGGAGCCATATCTGCCAAGCCGATTTGCTCGTCAATTTGGCTATACCCAGCTAATGTTGCGAAATCCCAGTAGCAGTCTAGGCTTCATCGGGAGTTTGTTGGATGGATTCCGGGGCTGGCAGTATTATAATGCTGGATGCACTAGCGTTAATTTTACTACGCCAGTCCGCAATCCTCGGTCGTAGATCCTATATCCAGCCGCCAAGCTGTATTGCATTATGAATGTTGTGTCTCCTGGTTATGACATGGAGACTAGTTTCATCATTGGAACTCAGTTGGAGGCCACGGCGAATATGTTGATGGCAGCCCGATCATATCGTCCACCAGAATTGGCGAGATATCGAGCTGCTGCTGCAGCACCAGTGAGAGATCCGTCTGTTAGGAAGAGGCGGGCTGACACAGAAGCTGGTTCTTCTGTACCGAAGAGGTCGAGGAAGACGTCGACTCCAAAGGTCACGGAAGTGCCACTTGCAATGCCAACGGGATCAGTTCCTGCTGAGGTAAGGAGTGCTCCATAATTCTGATTCATTTTGTCATTGTGATGATTTATGCTTTTCTTCTTGCAGGGATTGTCGAAGAAGAGGTCCCGTGTTTCAAAACCGGGTACTAGTAAACCGAAGGAGGTGGCAGGCTCTTCTGATGAGCGCATTCCACCGATGATAATGTCTCCTGTGGAGGAGGATCCCGAAGACGTGCCTGCGGAGGTTTTAGTATCTCATGTCTTTGAGGTTGCAGCAACTTCCGGGAAGGTACAGTCTGCCGTGGAGGCCTTGGACGTTGAGGGTCCTACGGACTCGAGGCATCCTGATGATGAGGTGGATTGGAGTTCATCACCTTCGGGTGATGTTGCTCCAGAGCTGCAAGAGTCTGTTACGGGGACAACAGATATGTTTGGGATAGAGGAGAGGGTTGATTCCCCTCCTTGTCATGACGAGGGGAGGTCGGCTATATCTTTGCCGAGTCCTACCCCAGCTTCAACCGTAGAAATTGAAGTGGCTACCGATCAGGAGGTAGCGACAGATTCTGTCCCTGTAGAGGGACTTGGTGACGAGACCCGTCTGCCGATCACGACCGCTGAGGCGGGTCAAGAGACAAGTAATGATCTTCCTATTCTGCCAGGGGAGATACTGGCTGTTGATAGAACGTTGGGGGCTGAAGAAGTGGCCGTTGACATCGGCGGTTCCTCCGGGTTTGAGAAGGGTAAGGGTATGGAACCCTCTGTTGCTCCTTCCACTTGGGGGACTATCTCGACGCCTGTACTGGCTTCCTCTGTTGCTTCGGCTCCTCAGGCTAGCAGTCCAGCCCCTGTTGACGAAGAGCCTATTGATGCCGAGGTTCAAGCCTCGCAGGTTGAGGTTGGCGGATCTTCATCCGGTCCGCTAACTGTAGTAGCTCCTCCAACTCCTGCTATGACGCCGCAGGTACTGGCGGACGCAGACAAATATATGAAATTCCTCGTCGAGGGGGTGTACAAAATGCTGCAGAGGGGTGTATCTGCGGTGATAGATGCCAACGGGAGCTTTGCGACGGCAAAAACTCTGACAATACCCTGTATCGAGCTGATCCGCGTTCACCAAGGCCACGACCATATGGCCAAAATTCTGGAGGCATCGGTGATCGAGCTGGACGAGCGGCTTGCGGAACTTCAGCGCATCCAGCGAAATAACCTCTCCGTCTTGGTAGATGCGAAGAAGGGGCAGTTGATTGCCGAGATCGAGTCTTCCTACCAGGCCACTGTGGGCATTTGGGAGCGCGAGGTGGCTGAGACTGAGGCTGCGGTAGAGCAGTTGTCTCAGTCCATGAAAAAGACGATGGAAATACGAGCTGCGTTGGATGCTAACATCGCAGAGATCAACACCCAGATGCGCCGCCTTGAGGACCAACGGGCTCGACTCCAGTTAGATGCCGAACGCGTCCGAGCTGAACACACAGCATTCAAGAAGGAGGAAGCGACTTTTACTCAGCGGACTCTTGCCTTGGCTCAGCAGCAACAACAGCTTGATGAGAAGCATGAGAGCGAAACTTCCGCTGAGGCTGTTGAATTGATGCGTCAGGAAGCTGAGCGTCGAGTCCTGGCGACTGTGGAGACCCGTACAGCCGACTTAAGACGTCGAGTCAGAGAGCTCTCGGCCCATCCTGGAGAGGTTCAGGGACCGTAGCTTCTCCCTTTTTTTGTTCTTTTGTAACCCTTGCTGGGGGGATAGTGTAGTTTTGTACTCTCTCTTTCAAAAAAATAAAAAAGTACGCAACCTTTTTTGTGATGTGTTCATTTTTGTTATTATGAACTTGTGTGGACCTATTATCTTTTGCACATCTTGGTTTTTAGGTACAGATAATAAGTTTGAAGGAACCAACATGTTTGCTCAGAGGTGATGTGGACATGGCAATCATTAGGTTCAAAATGATAGAATCTTCCTACTCAGAGGTATTATGGACGTGGTAGGAATGATCCTGGGGGATACGCTGAACAACTCAGAGATGATATGGACGTGAAAGTTCGGCGATCAATGTACGACAACGCAGGGGTTGTTTGTACGAGATGTTTACTCAAAGGTGATGTGGACGTGGTAAACATGAAGGGTAGCATCGGCTTACGTAGTGTAAGATTCCGCTTTATAGGGTGTAGAGGAACAACTCAGAGGTGATATGGACGTGGTTGTCTTTCTACTGAAAGATGCCACGGAACAGCTGGGTTCCAGAAGCGTATGAGTTTGTGGAAGGAGATTGTGCGTGAGCCCCGATAATTGGGCCCACAGATCCCCTTTGGGGAAGTACATGTCTGGAGGATGTCAAGAATAGTACTTCTTTAGGAACTTGTCATTGATGGGCATCATGAACAAGTCCCCATTGGGTTTGGCGAGGCGGTAAGCACCGTTGGAGTATACCGTCTCTATGATGAAAGGTCCTTCCCACTTGGGCTCGAACTTTTCTGGTGTCTTGTGAGTTAACACCATTGGCCTTCTGACTGCTAGAACCAGGTCGCCAACTTGGAAAGTCCTCTGTTTGACCTTCTTGTTGAAAGCCTGTGATATACGGGCTTGGTAGAGTTCGATGCATTGTTGAGCCAGGAGACGCTTCTCATCGAGCGCCTCCAGTTTCCGCAGACGACGACGTTGATTGTCTTCTTCTGTAAGTTTGTTTGTTATTGCTACGCGGAGTAAGGGTATCTGGATCTCGAGAGGCAGTACCGCTTCGCTTCCGTAGACCAGGGAGAATGGTGTGTTGCCTGTTGGGGTTCGTACCGTTGTGCGGTAGGCCCAAAGGCATTCGCCAAGCTTTTTATCCCAGTCGCGTTTGTTAGATGACACAACCTTCTTGAGTAGCCTGACAATAGTTTTGTTGAACGCCTCTGCTAACCCATTTGCAGTCGGATTGTAGGCGGTGGATGCCACATTTTGAATGCGATTCTTGTCACAGAATCTGCTAAAAATGTGGCTGATAAACTGAGGACCATTGTCATGAATGATCCGCTGGGGTACTCCGAAACGGTAAATGACATGGTGTTTGATAAAGATGACCACCCTGGAGCTCTTTACTTCTGCCAGTGGGACTGCTTCTGCCCATTTGGAGAAGTAATCGGTGATAGCTAGGATGAAACGGTGTCCTCTTGATGAAGGAGGGGAGATTGGTCCCACAATGTCCATACCCCAGGCTTCAAAGGGCCAGGAGACGACTGTAGGATGTAGTGGTTCAGACGGTGTATGTATGAAGTCTGCATGAAGTTGGCATGCATGACATTTCTTAGCATATTCAACAGCGTCGGCGACCATGGTTGGCCAGTAGTAGCCCATACGTCGCAGTCGATCCTGCAACTTAGGACCGGGCTGATGTGCTCCGCAAGTTCCATCATGAGCTTCTCGGAGAGCTTCGGCTGCTTCTTCGTTGGACAGGCATCGAAGGAGGAGCACATCGAAGGAGCGTCGGTACAGCATTTTGGTAGCTGTGTCGTAGTAGAATCGAAGAGAGCGTCTCCTGACTGAGATAGCTTCCTTTGGGTCCTCTGGAAGGATTCCGTAGACAGCGAAGTCGATGAACGAAAACCTCCAGTCTCGGACATTAATGCCAGTATTCGTCGGCATGGCGTGAGCCACTCGCAAGCATAGGTTGTTCCTAGGACAAACTAAATCTCGGCCAGTTACCGTGACATAGTGTTGAGTCCCAAAGGGTGCCGCCAATGAGGCTGCGAGGCCAGCCAGAGCGTCAGTCTCCAAGTTTTGTAGACGAGGTACGTGTTCGATGAAGAACCCGGTGAAGGTTGAAATGATGTTCAATGCGACTTCATGGTAGGGGATCAGATCTTCATGGCAAACCTCGTACTGCCCCCGAATCTGGTTCACGACGAGTTTTGAGACACCGTAGGCTTCCAGATGGTCCACCCCCAGCTGTTGTGCGAGCTGAAGTCCCATGATGAGTGCGTTGTACTCGGCAACATTATTGGAGCACGGCTTCGAAAGGGAGTAAGCACGCTGGATGACCAATTGATCGGGGGAGACCAAGACTACCCCCACTCCTGTGATGATTTGGCCTTTGGGGCCTGTTCTTGAAGTACTATCGAAAAACATCCGCCAAACGGAGCTTCCTTCGGTGACGTTGGATTCTTGGACCTCATCCGGGATGTCTTCATAGAGTTTTGAGGATTCTGGGATGGGGTGGGAAGCCAAAAAGTCAGCCAGGGCTTGACCTTTAACAGATTTTTGCGGGACAAACACCATATTATACGGTGTTAACAAGATCGCCCATGTGGCTAGCCGAAAGTTCAATGAACCTGGCTTCGTCATGAGGACTCTGAGCGGATTGACTCGGGAAATGACATGAATTGTCTAGCCCAAGACATAATGACGAGTCTTCTGGATGGCAAACACCAAAGCCAAGCACTCCTTTTCAACGGGGTTGTACCGGTGTTCGGCCCCGATAAGCGTTCGACTGAGGTAGTAGATTGCTTGCTCATAGCCTGTATTGCTGTTTTGAGCCAGCAGAGCGCCAAGGGAATGATCCATGGCACGGACGTAGAGGAGAAATGGTTTGCCGGCGACAGGTGCCACCAGGACTGGTGGGCTCGTCAAGTAGGCTTTGATGTCGTCGAAAGCCTTTTGGCACTCCTCTGTCCAGACATAGGAGACTCCCTTCTTCATGAGCTGAGTAAAGGGTTGACATTTACCGGAGAGGTTTGCTATGAACCTCCGGATGTATGCCAGATGTCCCTGTAAGCCCCAAAGTTCTCGAAGATTCTTTGGAGGGTCCATGTTGAGGATGGCTTTGGTCTTCTCAGGATCAACATAAATGCCTTTCGCCGTGATGACAAAGCCCAAGAATTTGCCGCTAGAAACCCCCAGAAAGGATTTAGCGGGGTTCATTTTGAGTTGATGTGCCCGCATGAGATCGAAGACCGTCTTCAGATCCTGTAGGTGATCTCCTTTGAGGCGGCTCTTGACTGCGATGTTGTCAACATAGCATTCGACTGTCTTGCGGAGATGTTGACGGAAGATGGTGCTCATAGCTAGTTGGTATGTTGCACCGGCGTTCTTCAAGCCGAAAGGCATCACTGTGTAGCAGAAAACACCCTTCGGAGTCCTGAATGACGTGTGTTTTGCGTCATCGGGGAACATCTTGATTTGATTGTAGCCTGAATACCCGTCCATGAAGGACATGCGTTCAAAGCCATATGTGTTGTTGATCATCACATCGGTGATTGGAAGCGGGAATTCGTCCTTCGGGCAAGCAGAGTTGAGGTCCCTGAAGTCGATACAGACTCGTATCTTCCCATTCTTCTTGGTGACAGGTACGACGTTGGCTACCCAATCTGGGTGCTGTTCCTCACGGATGAAGCCGCTGGTCAGGAGTTTGTCCACCTCCTGATCGATGGCATTCATGATGTCCGGACGGAAACGTCGCTGTTGTTGTTTGATAGGTTTGGCATCAGGTAAGATGTTCAACCTATGCATTGCGACCTGTGGATCGAGTCCCGGCATATCTTCGTAGCTCCAGGCAAAGACGTCGATATACTCTTTAGCCAGCTGGATTAGAGACTCTCGGTCTTCTCCTTCTAGGCTTTTGCTGATGAAGATGGGTTTGGAAGAAGATCCGTCCCCAAGGTCGATCTGTTCGACTTCGTCTTCGGTGGGAGGTTCTCGTAACTCAAAACGAGACTCCCATTGTTCTCCTAGGCGTTGAGCCCAGGGTTCTTCTTCGAAGGGTTCCAGCGCTTGGTCTTCGCCTTCACCTTTTTGAGGTTGTGCTGACGTCATGTTAGCTGACAGCACTTTCCTGAAGACTGATCCGATACTGGTATCGGAATCCCAAGTCGATGCTTCGGACGAGTGGGAATGTTCTATGTCTTCTGCATCTGAACTCTCCGGAGTTGATGGCGGCATGACATAGCCTACCCCCCGTCGAGTCTTGTTGTAGTAGTCTTGGGGCTTTCCTTTGGGTGTTGGAAGCCGGAGAGGGAGACGTCGACCCTTGCCGTAGTTTAGGCCTTTGTTGCTTTTTAGGTCGTAACCCATCTTTTGGATAATGTGCTTTGCCGTATCCGTGTACCGATAGACTTGTACTCTGCCGGTATCAGGTTCTGGCTCGAGTGGAGGGAGGTCTTGATGACGCTCGACTTTGCCCAAAATGATGGATCCTTCATCTCGGCTTCGTGGAGGGGCGACTCCTTGAGACGGGACTACTCGATTTACATTATGGACGGTCGTTATTTGTGTTTGCAACGACCGTAGAGCGTTATCTAATGTATACATGGCATTCCAATGTGGAAGACAAGAATAATTAAAAGACACTCTATTATTGATGAAGTACGAGATTTTATCCCGTAGGATTATATTGTCTAAGGAGGGTGCATCTACATCAGCAGAGATATATTCGCCAAGCTCCTCATCTGTAAGCACTGGGGCTGGATCAGGAGAGTCCACCACAGCTTTGATCTTGGGGTCCGAGAGGGTTATGTGAGCCCTCTCTGACGTCTTGGATGACTGCGGGGGCTTGCCCTTAAGACGCACCTTCAGAGATGCCTCAACTGCGCCTCCTGTGAGTGGTGTTTTCCCCTGTAATTTTGCCACCAGGGGAGCTGATGTTTGAGGCGGCTTTCCCTTGAGACGTATCTTCAGGGGAGCCTCAGGAGTCGGTGCTTTCCCTGATAGCTTGATGCTCATTGGGGGCACCTTCTGGGGTGGTTAGCCGTTCAGTCGGATCTTCAAAGGGGCGTCTGGAGTCATCTCAGGCTCCGTGTCCAGCTCAGTTGCCGTCTCTGCCTCATTATCAGCATCGTTGGCTTCCTCCTCGTTAAGTGGCTTGTACAAGTCGGAATCGGTGAAGTAGGCTTCAATCCCTTTGAAAGGATCGATGTCTGCGAACTCCGTCCGAATGACGCCGTTGGTGGATACATATTTCATGCATTGGTGGAGCGTGGAAGGCACCACCATGTACTCATGTAACCATGGTCGGCCGAGTAGGATGTTGTAGTTGACCTCGACATCCACCACATAACAGGACACCTCAGTTTTGAGATTGCCGATGTGACACTTCAGTCGGATCTTGCCTAGTGGCTCGCTTTTGCTAGCGTTGAAGCCACTGATGGTTGTGTTGGAGGGCGCCAGCCGATGCATTGGGATCTCCAGTTTTGATAGCAGCGCCTTCGGAATGATACTAAGGAAAAACCCCGGATCGATCTGAATCCGGCTCACCTTGACTGAACCGATGTACCCTGTGTAATACAGCGGTCGGTTATGTCAGTGGTGCTTGAGCAGCATGTCTTATTGGGTGAAAGTTATGTTTGGGATAACTTCATCCGCACAATGACAGTGCGCACAAGTAGTTGGAAGGTCTTCATGCTGCTTGACCTGACTGAAAAAGGATTCAGCGTCCTTCAGAGCTTCGCAAAGAGCTTCTCGGGAGTCTTTAGAAAGACGCAGGAGCTCAAACAAAGACAGGCGTGCAGGAGTACTGGCCAGTTGTGCCAGTATGTCAAAGTTGTGGGGCTTGGCTAGTCCCGAAGCATTCTCCTTCCGTAGAGGTCTGTCGAAACGAGCCTCCACCTGCTTCTATTTATTGGCTGCTGATGGTTTAGACGGGCTCTCCTCAGGGATGGTGTCAGGAGGCACCACCTCGACGGCAGCTTTGCCGGGCTGAGCGTTCTGTTGTGCACGCGTCTGCACTGGAAGTGCCTCTTCCGTTGAAGAAAAGACCGTACGGAAAGACTTGATCTTCCTGCCTTTTGATTTGGAGGTAGAGCGTACCTCCGGTTGAGTCACCTCGGAGACGAGGTCGGGGTGAACCCAGAGGACCTCTCCTCGAGATGTGGTGAGTGGGACGAGTCCACTCGCATTGTCACGGGTAGGTGGCAAGTTTACCACCTCCATTGTCGCCTTAGGGATGGGGACGATACCATCTTGTGTGGTGGTCGACGGCAAGGTGCCAAACTGAAGTGACACCACATTGGCTGACACCGTCTTCTCTTCATAGTCGACGGAGATTACATCGGCATTGATCATGCGCTGGATGTAATTCTTGAGGACGTAACAGTCCTTGGTCGGGTGTCCGACAAACCGATGGTAGTGACAGTACCTCGGGTTGTCCACTTTCCTGACTTCATCGGGCCGCTTTGGGTTCGGGAGCTTGATCTTGTCACCCTGCTTCAGTATTTCAAAGAGTTGCAGGGTGTCTTCGTCATTGAATGAATACACCTCCTTGGGTCTCGGTGCCAGTGAAGGCTTCTGAGTAGGCACAGATGCGCCTTTCGAGGCATTAACAGTCAATGCCTGTTTCTCCTTTGCTTCTCGTCCGGAGTTGTTGGCTGCAGACCTTTTTCCCTTATCATCAAAGGCGGGGAAGCTGACACCCAGAAGACGTGCATTGGCCGCCTTCTTTTCTGCGGCTTCAGCTTCGATGATGAGGGAGCTCCAATCGGGAGGGAGTAGAGTTGAGCCAGAGCTTCACTGCAGGCAGCATGTTCATGCTGCAAGAGGAGAGGAGCACATGTTCTGGCATGCCTCGAGGTAGCCTGAAGCAGGCCTGTCGGAAGCGTTCGATGAACACCCGAACCGCTTCTTTCTCCTTCTGGCGTATCTCTATGAGAGATGCCATCGTCATGTCCTTCCCGTCGTCGTAGAAGCGATCGAGGAAGAGGCGCGTCAAGTCGTCGAAGGATGATATAGAATTGTCAGGGAGGCTGCAGTACCAGTCATACGCCACCCCTTTTAGAGCCCCAACAAAGATGCTGGTGAGGAGCGCGTCCTCCTTTGGAAGATGCCCCGTCTGTGACTGGAAATATGTCAAGTACCGACGCGGAGAGTCCTTTCCGTCGTACGACGTGAGTGTTTGTGGTTTATATTTTGGAGGATAAACCACCTTGTTCCACTCGAGGGGATAAGGTTGGGGAATGCCCATCTTCTGGCGCTCCTCTTGCCTGTTCTTGGACTCGAAGCGCTCCCGCAAGTCCTTGATCATTTCGACCACATCCTCCGTGGAGCTAGGAGTCGGGGAAGGTGGCACTATCTGGAGTGGAGCGCTTGAGGTCTCCGACGTCCGGGGTGCTTCTGTATCTGAGGGTGCCCGTTGAAGGGGTACACTCGACTCTCCATTGGCTCCTGGGTCGGGACCGGTTGAAGGTGTTCTGGTCAAGGCCGACCGTATATCAAACACTGCTTGAGTCAGTGCTTGCATAGAGGCAGAGAGGGTTTTGAGTCCTCCCTCTAATGAGTCTCTGCGCTGGACAATGTCCTGCGACGGCGCATCAGACTCGGAATCACCCCCAGTCACGTATACTGTCCTGACACGGCCGGGAGTAGATGGATTGGTTGAGGCTTCGCTCTCGGCCTCACTTTCATGTGGGGGAGTCACTTGGCCACCCCCAGCCACATTCTAGAGGTCATTCTCGACGTGCGCATCTGTATGGGCCTGATTGCCCTCAGCTCCATCTTGAAGGGCTTCTTCGTCTCTACCCCCAGCCGTGTCCTGGGGGACATCCTCGTTTTGAGGGGCTTCTGGGAGGCTGACTTTGTCTTGAGGACGAAGATCTGCCGCAGCTGTGCTTTGGACATCTTCGTCTTCGGAAGGAGGCTCAACAAGGGTCTGACTACCCCCAGCTTCCTCCAAGAACTTCTTCCTCGATCGAGTGCCTTCAAACACTCCAGATGTCGAGACAACTGCCTTGGTTTTCCTTGGCTGGCTTTTGGATGAAGACGAGGAATTGCCAGTCGTCTTCCAGACTGAGGAGGAGTTGGAGGTCACGTTGCAAGAAGCAACCTTTGGCTCCTCTTCTGTTGATACCTTCATCCCGAGGCGATATCGGAGGGGTGTCGATGATTGCAGCCGCTGGAAGACTGACTGCCTTGGTGGTACTGCTGCCTTGTAACAGCAGTTGATGGTGACCACCGCACAAGTATGCCCCGTGAGAGACGCATCGTGCTTGTTGGTCGACTCTCCTGACCGGCGCTTGTGAGTGATCACGTTACGCAGGTCGTTGGAGGAGAGTGCTACCTTCACACCCCCTTCAGGCGCATGGCAAGGCCAAACGCCAGGGTGGACAGGTGAGTGCTGCGCCCCCTGATCTAATACCAAGCAGGCATCACGATCAGTAGTGGGGGAACCACAACATTTGAAGTGACTTGAACGGACCTCAAACGCACAACCAGAGGAGGCGCGGGAGTTCAAGACCACTGAATTTGCCTCACTCGACTTGGTTGTGCACGCAGTAGATGCGCCCAAGTGAGATGAGGACTTTGAAGGTCGACTCGTTTTTGGTGCAGAGGTACCTGATTCGACCTTGTACAGCTTGCCATCGGCAGCGCGCGTGATTGTGAACGCGTGCCTCTGACCTGCTGCAGGCATAGCACGTTTGTGGCACATGGCCCGTGCCGCCTTAGATTTCTTTGTACTAGTCCGCTGGAGCGCATAGTACTCAGCATCCAAATTCTTCTCGCCATTACAGCGAGTGAGTCTGTCAAAGATAGAGACTTTTTGTGGCACATCAGAGGTGATGTGCGGGGCGTTGGCTGCGCCCCTGCTCCATCTACGCATCTTCCTCGCCTGAGAGAGAGATGGCTGGGGAACGTGGTCTACCGCACGCTTTCCCGAGAGATGCGCTGCATCAACGGGCGCACCTTGGTTGCTGAGAACGTCAGCAGGAAGGGAGGGCTGGATTGGCGTATTAACTTCAGTGGTGGTGCCCGAGGCGTCGACCGTGCGCACCCAGACACGGCGGATCTTCTTCGGCTTCGGTAGCCGCTTCGAAGGACTCGTACTTCCTTCAGAAATGAACTCCTCGTACGCCTGTTGATTGAGGCGCACGACCAGCGTCTTGTGGGAGGAGCCCACCTTCACGTCGTCGGCCTGTGATACGACTTTCTCGGAGGAAGAGAAAGAGTTCCCCAGCAGAGTCGCCAGCTTGTTTGCCATTAAAATTGTTTGATTGAAGATTTTAATACAAACAGAACAGTGTTACAATATAGGACTTAGATGTAGTCCTAGGAGTACACTTTTGTTTAATCTGGGTTCCTAGTGCCAATGGAGTGAGTGGTAATGCGTTGACTCCGTTGACGGGCTGACGACGGTTATCGATTCTCTGAAGGTATAGATTGCTCTGGGTGCTGGAGCTTGCTGAGAGGAGGAAGACGTTGAATGTCTGTATCTGCCTCTCGGGTGGTATATTTGTTCGTATCTGTCAGTGTGTGTGTCCGTAGATAAGAAGGAAATGGTTCCTCTATTTATAGCTGGGCAGGTTGGCTGCTCATGCGCGCATATGTAGGATGCGCCGGTGCGTGGGGACGCCACGTAGAGATTGCTGACGGAGGCGCATGGATGATGTGCCCTACTCGAGGGGTTGAATTCTTCATACTGCTGTTGTGAGCCGGCACATAGCAGAGGAGAAGATCTTTCTGTTGCTGAGATCTTGGATGAGTTGAGTCAAAGGACACGTGTCATCGACCCATGGCTCGGAGATCTCTGATTTGGTGCGGGGACGATTTGGTGGGATGCGGCTTGAATTGGGCGCATGATGAGATTTTGGCTCGTGACCTTTAGGAGTCACGAGCCGTTCTAGGCGCATGGCTTTTGAGGCGCATGCGAGTGACTTTCCTTCTGTCTTTCGGGATCAGAGATCAGTCTGGGGCGCATGGCTTTTGAGGCGCATGCAAAGCTTCAACTGGAGACTCTTCTTCTGTCGTTAGGGATCAGTGAAGGGTCTGAGGCGCATGGCTTTTGAGGCGCATGCAGGTTTGGGCGCATGGCTACCGAGGCGCATGCGGGCGGTCGAGTGGCCACGTGGCAGTAGCCGTCGAAGTAAAGTCAAGATGTTGCTGACGTTGTGGACGCTAAGTTTTCTACAAAAGCTGTCAACCGTTCAGGCATGGGGAGGCGTGCTGCCAACTCTGTCAGGTCAGCATTTAATGTTGGTGACATTCGATGGACAGCTGAGTGGGCACATCGGTTGACGTTCCACTAGGCATATGGAGACGTATGGGGGCGCATCCTCTGTGACGCGCTCGGTACAGGACGCATCTGTGGGAGGCGCTTGGTGTTTGAAGGGGTGTGATACGCTGTCCAGCCGGCGCATCCGACACGTCTCTGATGATGCGGCTGTTTCGCTTCTCGAGTGCTTTTAATAGCCGTTTGGCTGAAGTCGAGGTGTCCGGTTCATCCATTTAATGTGAGTTCATTGCACGAAATTCGGAGAGCCGTCCACTTGGCGCATGGGTTTGATCTGCCCGGCCTATAAATAGTGGTATGGAGAGAATGTTGGCCTCTCACTCTCTCACGTCTTTCCAACATGAACTCGGGTTCTCGGGTGCATTCTGTCACGTCCCGATTCATAGAGTCATTTATTCATATATTTTATCTCTTGGAATCGATCGTCCTCGCTTAGACGTGATGTCGTACAAGTCTGGTATTGTACTTGTACAAGGCAAAGATGGTACATAATCGATTATTCTTCAAATAGGAACACATCGCAGCGGCAGAAGCAGATAAATTGAATTTAATGAGGACAATCTTTCTTATTGAATAGAAGTACATCACTTCTTTATAGCAGCGGAGAAAAAGAGTAACTTGAAGCCACACAGAGATATGTAGAACTTTATTCTCTTTATTGATAATTAAAGAAGAGTACAAGACTTGTATTGAAGTACAATGATTACAGCATATCTCACTTTACATTGGAAACCAACTGAACAATGCTATACAGCTTACTTTTGATATTTGGATACATTGGATTACCACTCAATATACTGACTTGGCTTACAATCTCACTGATACAACTGATTACAATGTTCCATACATTATGCCCTTTATAAACAGAAGACATCATCTTGTACAAGGAGAGCTTCTGTATGCCCAACAAATCTTCGATGCCGCGGGACCAATCAAGCCAATCTTCGTGTGTAGAACATTCCAAGCACGAGCACCTGCCCACAAAACGTGGGTCAGCACATCATCTATGTACTGGCGAGCAGAATCCAACCCACTCACATAAACCAACATTAAAGTGATCATTTAAGCAAGCATTTATTAGAATGATCTTTCTACTTGGGGCCTAGCATCAGTTTACAGTTCATGGGCAATAATCAGAGTGAAGCATGTAAACATATTTTAGTAGCATTCATGTGGACATATCATTTATCATTCTTGGTGTTATCATGCAAAGACATCATTGAGGCATACTAGGTGTTATCATGCAAAGGCATCATTGAGGCATACTAGGTGTTATCATGAAAAGGCATCATTGAGGCATCATTAACATTAACATTTTTAAACATGTTATAACAGTTCTCACATCAAGCATCACTTAGCATGTATGTTGTGTTTGAGCAATGATTATAGCAAAGCATCTTTCTAGCATACTAAATGGAACATGTTAAGCAGGCAAGTTTAACCAACTTATACAATATCACAATTATGTGATTTCTTACCGATAGCCGACTCCTCGTACCTGTATCAATTACAGGTTATTTGATATACTTACTCTGCCTGCACAAAACATTCATTAGCATGCATCCTGACTACATGGTCACTGGTGTTGTTAAACCATATGGACTCTTCTCATTTCATTTCATTTTAAGATAATGCGGTCAGCATAGTAGGTGGCGAGCCTCTATGCCACCCCGCCTTATCCGTGCTCCCATAGCACTCATCATTATTTCCTCCTAGGCCGAATCGGTCCCCAGGGCCCTAGGAACCGTTCGAGGAAATTATTACTCAAACCTTGTATACAAGTTGTCCATGACCATGCGAATGCGTGTCCGACTCGATTGTGAACAAAATCGTATGGTAAAATATATTAAGGAAAGTAAAGGCAACAGTGCATCATTAGTCATATTCAATGACTTATTCATTTCGTCATTACCATCATTCCATTTGGTGATCTCAACGATCCCAGCTTTATCATATCTCATTCATTGCTTCATTACAATGTATCTCATATCATTCCTTTCTTAAGAGGAACTTAACATACATTTATTTCTTATAAGGGACAGGTAGCATTTCATATTCTTGTAACAGTTATAGAGAGAGTACATGATTCTAGTGTTTCATTCAGTTCATTGGGTCGATAGCACAGCCAGTTCACTTCTTATTCTATCATTCACAAGGCATCTCATTAATCAAGTATTTTATCGTTTCAGCAGCATTAAGCATAAGGAACAAGGTCATCAATTCAATCTCAGGCATCGAATCATATTAGCAGTTCAATGTGTTGTACATTTCAATAATTCTCAGCATAAGCATCTCTATTATTCAGCAACTAACATATGGGACATTTAGGGACAGTTCATAGCATTTCAATACTTCATCTATTAATCATGAAGGAGTAAGGAGGAGGAAGGACGGTTCCACTTGCCCAAAATTCCACTAAGCGTAGCTCCACCAGCGAGCCACGTTCCAATACCCATTCGTCTAGCCAGCTAAGAGAGACTGCATCAGTCTCAATTCTCCTGATTCCCAACATAAGTCACGGTCCAATATTCTGATCACATCCAATAAGCCAACCAAATGCCTCGTGCGGAGCGGGGCATTACATAATATACCACTCAGAAAAAATTTTGTCCTCGAAACTTAAGGAAACAACTCTTCTACAAGATTCACTTAGTCGCAACGAGTTATTCATTCAGCTTCAATTCAATATTTATTTCAGCCCACTCGGTCATTTCAAAATATATATCCAGCTGTACCATTTAAATCCATCAACGGTTCGATCTGTCTATCTCTTTTTCAATTACTTATAACTTCTCATTGATTCACTAACATTTTTCTTGCATTCTATCTTGGTCGCAATACATCACTTCATTTGGATCCATACACATATTTTAGGCGTCCCCAAAACATATGCATTTCAGCCAAATTCCGTACTAGTGCGATAAATTCTTTCCATAATGTTATCTCAGTCGCAACCAATCACTTCGGCTGGATCCATACACATATTTTAGGCGTCCCCAAAATATATGTACTTCAGCCAACTTCCATGTTAGTGCGATTCGATCAGCCACAATATAATTCTCTTTTCTAAATCCGACTTAGCATCCTTTCATTTGACTTATTGCTTTATTCACTTTGCCACAATCAGTATCTTCCCGGCCACAATATTTAATATCAGGGACAACTTGGTTAAGCTCTCTACCCAAGCTTAACATTTCTAACATTCGATCAATTGTCTAACTTAGAGTCAATCATATCAAGAGTTCACAACATGCAATCACATTCCTTTCTGAATCCAACAATATTTTTCACCGAGGCAATTCATCTTAAAAGATACAATTCGACGTCACCCACTATTGATTACCCGAGTCAGGGTATAATTCTATACAACAGTCAAGGTTAACTTAGCTACCCAACTATAGGTATACTCAAGCCTTACCTTACGGTTGCAATTCCCACTTATAGCCGACATATAATCCTCAAGGGTCAAACATCTCTTAAGGCTCAAGTTGAAGCATACATTCCCTTAGGTCAATACTCATTATCGTTGTCTCTCATTCAATGCCACAAGGTCATCTTATGGGTCTCCAATAGTCACCTATTATTCAGTCAGTCTCTAAGGTTAGCTACACTGATAGCTAAACTTAATTGTTCAGGTGACTTCCCTAGAGTGGACGGCTACTAGGGTTATACTAGTTTCTTATTCTTAAGGCCAACAAGCAACCAACAGTTCTAAGGAACTCTACCCAAACCTATGGGTTTTAGCTCAGTCTGAATAACTAATCGCCATTGTTGGTTATGCCAATAATTGGTCATGCAGCCCACGGTTTCTAGGGTCAAGTCTATCTATCTAGTGTCTTCCTCAAGGAATAATTCCCACAGAGGCTCACTCTAGACTTACCCAACGATCGATTAAGATCGATCTATCAACATTACGGTCAAATTCCAACCCGACATACGATTCTCATCGTTCTAATAATCCATCAAGTAAATTCCCAATGATCCATATTTCTATTCAAATTCTTTTGTACCCACACGAACCCATAAGCCAATGCTAACTATTCAAGGGTCATCGATTCCGATAGTCTTAACATAATTATGGAATCATACTATTCAGTCCGTATGACAGAGTCAAACCACTAAGTCATAAGCCAACAATCTATATCCCAACCAACAATCACCTATACCGACATTATCCAACATGTTTGCAATTTCTCGTTTCCATTTGTTTCTCAATCATCAAACTATCTTACGGCATTCTTAATCTCATGCAGTAATGGTCAAGTAGTTCATCCCATTCAATCCGATAATTTATGTATCACTTAACCATCCTCTAGGCAACAACAGTATTCTGAGTCACTACTTGTTATTTTTCTAGTACAATTCAATTCTTCAGCATCATGCATCTATGCAATGACTATCCTTTGGTGATTAAGATGGATTGACATCTATTACACCTTAGGATCAAGGCAC
This sequence comes from Iris pallida, assembly GCA_029216955.1. Lineage (NCBI taxonomy): Eukaryota > Viridiplantae > Streptophyta > Magnoliopsida > Asparagales > Iridaceae > Iris > Iris pallida. The sequence goes on from JANAVB010011399.1 coordinate 14,918,928, forward strand.
AGATTTCTAATATCCCTTTGATTCACCGACAATATTTTTAAACTTTCAGCTTAGCAACCAACTTTGTATTAGCCACATTTGATTTGTATCCAACCAATCGAAGTCAACATTCAGATGTTCTAAGCCACAATATTCTCTAGCCAAGTCTATTTACCCGTAGCATACTAACTGTCTTACTAGCTCGAGTCATCACTCGACTAAACAATTTCTAACCAAGCCAACCATTATTATTTCTATAATCTCGCTACCCAACATAGCATCACTGTCAGGGGACACTCGAGTCATCTAGCAATAATATATGACTCCCAGCTAAGTCTCGGCACTACCCAGTACCCACAGATAGTCTCATTGCTATTCTATGGAAAGGTCAACAACATCTCGTTCTGAGGTGGTAGAGGCAATATACCACTCAGAAACGAAGCCATCCTTATATAATACCAACTCAATCCATTCCGGACATTCGTGATCTATAATGGTCACAACACTTAGCCAACATCTCGAGGTCTCAATATCACAAGCCAACATTCTTAGGTCTCGAAAGTACTAGCGAGCACATATGTTTTAACTCACTAGTTCTGCTGAACTCATCCATCAATTATTCATTCCCAAATCTTTCTGCATCACATGCAATTCTCAACTTGTTACAGCATACCCAGCCACTTTTCTATATTCCCATATTTCTAACAGCATTCATAATATAGCATACTATGGCATCGAGTCATTGTTGGGTTATTTGTGTCCAAACCAACAACAATCATTCTTTCAGGGGCATCACAATGTATATAGACTTATTGTATGGAACATCCAGTGAACAGCCAAGAGGGTCAATGATCTTTCAGACACAAACAACATAGGATGATTACAGAACAACAACAATATAATTGCGGAAGCAATCTTTGATTTAATCGTGGAAGCAACGTTGAGTGATCGCGGAAGCAACTTTGGTCAATCATCGATGCAACTTTGATTTGAAACGAACCAAAGAAGAGACCAAGGACGTAAAGCCGTGCTCTGATACCAATTTGTCAGGCCCCGATTCATAGAGTCATTTATTCATATATTTTATCTCTTGGAATCGATCGTCCTCGCTTGGGCGTGATGCCGTACAAGTCTGGTATTGCACTTGTACAAGACAAAGATGGTACATAATCGATTATTCTTCAAATAGGAACACATCGCAGCGGCAGAAGCAGATAAATTGAATTTAATGAGGACAATCTTTCTTATTGAATAGAAGTACATCACTTCTTTATAGCAGCGGAGAAAAAGAGTAACTTGAAGCCACACAGAGATATGTAGAACTTTATTCTCTTTATTGATAATTGAAGAAGAGTACAAGACTTGTATTGAAGTACAATGATTACAGCATATCTCACTTTACATTGGAAACCAACTGAACAATGTTATACAGCTTACTTTTGATATTTGGATACATTGGATTACCACTCAATATACTGACTTGGCTTACAATCTCACTGATACAACTGATTACAATGTTCCATACATTATGCCCTTTATAAACAGAAGACATCATCTTGTACTAGGAGAGCTTCTGTATGCCCAACAAATCTTCGATGTCGCGGGACCAATTAAGCCAATCTTCGTGTGTAGAACATTCCAAGCACGAGCACCTGCCCACAAAACGTGGGTCAGCACATCATCTATGTACTGGCGAGCAGAATCCAACCCACTCACATAAACCAATATTAAAGTGATCATTTAAGCAAGCATTTATTAGAATGATCTTTCTACTTGGGGCCTAGCATCAGTTTACAGTTCATGGGCAATAATCAGAGTGAAGCATGTAAACATATTTTAGTAGCATTCATGTGGACATATCATTTATCATTCTTGGTGTTATCATGCAAAGGCATCATTGAGGCATACTAGGTGTTATCATGCAAAGGCATCATTGAGGCATACTAGGTGTTATCATGAAAAGGCATCATTGAGGCATCATTAATATTAACATTTTTAAACATGTTATAACAGTTCTCACATCAAGCATCACTTAGCATGTATGTTGTGTTTGAGCAATGATTATAGCAAGGCATCTTTCTAGCATACTAAATGGAACATGTTAAGCAGGCAAGTTTAACCAACTTACACAATATCACAATTATGTGATTCCTTACCGATAGCCGACTCCTCGTACCTGTATCAATTACAGGTTATTTGTTATACTTACTCTGCCTGCACAAAACATTCATTAGCATGCATCCTGACTACATGGTCACTGGTGTTGTTAAACCATATGGACTCTTCTCATTTCATTTCATTTTAAGATAATGCGGTCAGCATAGTAGGTGGCGAGCCTCTATGCCACCCCGCCTTATCCGTGCTCCCATAGCACTCATCATTATTTCCTCCTAGGCCGAATCGGTCCCCAGGGCCCTAGGAACCGTTCGAGGAAATTATTACTCAAACCTTGTATACAAGTTGTCCATGACCATGCGAATGCGTGTCCGACTCGGTTGTGAACAAAATCGTATGGTAAAATATATTAAGGAAAGTAAAGGCAACAGTGCATCATTAGTCATATTCAATGACTTATTCATTTCGTCATTACCATCATTCTATTTGGTGATCTCAACGATCCCAGCTTTATCATATCTCATTCATTGCTTCATTACAATGTATCTCATATCATTCCTTTCTTAAGAGGAACTTAACATACATTCATTTCTTATAAGGGACAGGTAGCATTTCATATTCTTGTAACAGTTATAGAGAGAGTACATGATTCTAGTGTTTCATTCAGTTCATTGGGTCGATAGCACAGCCAGTTCACTTCTTATTCTATCATTCACAAGGCATCTCATTAATCAAGTATTTTATCGTTTCAGCAGCATTAAGCATGAGGAACAAGGTCATCAATTCAATCTCAGGCATCGAATCATATTAGCAGTTCAATATGTTGTACATTTCAATAATTCTCAGCATAAGCATCTCTATTATTCAGCAACTAACATATGGGACATTTAGGGACAGTTCATAGTATTTCAATACTTCATCTATTAATCATGAAGGAGTAAGGAGGAGGAAGGACTGTTCCTCTCACCCAAAATTCTACTAAGCGTAGCTCCACCAGCGAGCCACGTTCCAATACCCATTCGTCTAGCCAGCTAAGAGAGACTGCATCAGTCTCAATTCTCCTAATTCCCAACATAAGTCACGGTCCAATATTCTGATCACATCCAATAAGCCAACCAAATGCCTCGTACGGAGCGGGGCATTACACATTCTATTGACGAAGTGCTCCCGAGGGTGAAGATGAGACGCCATGTCGTCGTTAATGCTCCTGAAGGTGACTGTTACATCCAAAAGACGGAGTCGAGGGCTTCCGAGGCGGGCGGAAGGTGCCTGTTGCATCCAAAGATAGGGATGCTCGGGCCTCATCTCCGTTGTTCCGGAAGAGCCATAGATCAGAATGGCGGTGCTAGGCTCTCTCTTCCTTCAAAGTGGGTGTCGCCCACTCTGAAAGCTGCTCCTTTAGCCGTATTTCGATTACGGTCTTCCTTGGTCTTTGGAGTCTCTTCCGAAGCCTCCTCTGGCCACAAATTTGCGGTGCTCTTCTCTTCCTTGGTTCCAGCCAGAGGGTTAAATGCTTTGTTTAGTCGAAGCATTTATCAGGTGAGCCTGGCTGGAAGAGCGGCAGATAACTGGGCTGCTGAAGGGATGCACATAACTGAGCTGGATGCACATAACTGAGCTGCTGAAGAGATAGTGGGATGCGCCTGGTTGGAGGCGCATGGTATCTGCTGCGCCTCACTGGCGGCGCATGGTGACTGCTGCGCCTATCTGAAGGCGCATGGTGGCCGCTGGCTGTAGACTTAGGATCTTTCCTTTGTAGAAATTCTCCTTTGTACATCCTTTTCTAGACATGTAATAGACTTTTGTATATAAATAAAAGTCTTTCTTCAAATGTCTATACTTATTGACTTTGCTGTGAAGTATTCTGTCCGAGTTCTGGCGCATGTAGTGTCTGGCGCATGGGCTTTCTGGTTGTAAAATTCTATGCTTCTACAGCCATGAGTACCATCTTTCGAGATCATCTGTGCAAGACTGTCGAATGCTATGTTGACGATATCGCTGTCAAGAGTCGTCTAAAGAAAGATCACATTCAAGATTTGAGAACAATCTTCAATCTCATGCGCCAACATTAACTCAAGATGAATCCCACCAAGTCATTCCTGGGTGTCTCTAGCGACGAATTTCTTGGCTTCGTCATTACCTCTAAAGGTATGCACGTGGATCCTGAGAAGATCAAAGCCATCCAAGAGATGCGTCCTCCACGCAACCTAAAAGAGCTACGTAGATTCCAAGGACGACTTGCGTACATCAGGAGGTTCATTTTGAATTTGTCTGGACGCTGCAGACCATTCATTCAATTAATGAAGAAAGGTGTATCTTTCATTTGGACTAAAGAATGTCAACAAGCATTTGACAGTATAAAGCAATATCTCATGAATCTACCAGTCTTGGTGCCACCGATCTCTGGCATACCGTTCTTAATGTACGTTCATGCTATGGACCATTCATTGGGTGCTTTACTTGCCCAAAAGAACAAAGAAGGTCATGAACAGGCCATCTATTATCTCAGTCGTACTATGATTGGTGCTGAACACCGTTATAGTCCGGTCGAAAAAGAATGCTTAGCTCTTATGTTCGCTGTACAAAAGACTCGGCATTACATCATTGGACAATCTATTCATGTTATATCCCGAGTCAATCCTCTTCGGGTACTCATGAAGAAGCCTAGCACTCTCAATTCTCGGCTGGCTATATGGGCAATTCTGCTAGCTCAATATGACATGGTATATGTACCACAAAAATCTGTTAAAGGTCAAGCTCTGGCAGATTTCTTAGCATCTCATCCTGTTCCAGAAACATCTAAACTTTATGATGAAATTCCAGACGAGACCTTGGAAATAAACATGGTCTCTGAAGAATTTCCTACATGGCAACTATTCTTTGATGGTGCATCCAGAATCGGACCTAATGGTACTATTGTCGCAGGAGTCGGAGTTGTCCTTGTTTCTCCAGACGGGTCAACAATCCAAAGAGCATCCTCTCTAGATGAACCCTGTTCCAACAATGTAGCAGAGTACAATGCTTTACTCACTGGCCTTCAGTTAGCTAAACAACTGGACATCGAATATCTTGAAGTCTACGGTGACTCTAAACTGGTTGTTAATCAGGTTAGAGGAACCTATGAAGTTCGCCATCAAGATCTAGTGCCATACCATGAAGTAGCAATCAACATGGCTTTACTATTCAAAGCCTTCTTCATCGACTCTATTCGTCGAGTTTGTAATACTGAAGCAGATGCATTAGCCAATCTTGCAGCAGTCTTAGCCATCCCTATCAAAAGACAGCAGGTGGTAGTTGTCTCAAACCGAGAGTTATTTTGTGTCGAAAACAATCGTAATATTGAATTCAGAAATCTTGCTGAAGTCAATGTTATCAATAAAGACTGGAGAGTTCCTTTCATCGACTTTGTAGTTTATGATATACTCCCCGAAGATCCTAAGGAAGCTACAAGCATTCGTCGACGATCTCTTCGATTCTATTACAATCAAACTACCAAGACTCTCTATCGGCGGACTTATGACGGTCTTCTCTTGCGCTGTCTCGCCGGTGATGAAGCAAAGCAAGTATTGCACGAAGCTCATGATGGCGTCTGCGGAGCACATCAACCTGGTCCTAAGCTACAGGATCGTATTCGACGCATGGGTTACTACATGGCCCTCTATGGTATCAGATGCCATTGAATATGCAAGGAAGTGTCGAGCTTGTCAAATCCATGCAGACTTCATTCATCAACCATCAGAATTTTTGCATCCGACTGCTGCTTCCTGGCCTTTCGAAGCTTGGGGCATGGATGTCATAGGTCCTATCAATCCTCCTTCTTCTAGAGGACACCGGTTCATACTAGCAATCACCGATTACTTCTCCAAGTGGGCTGAAGCTATACCCTTAGCAGAAGTCAAAACCAGCAGCGTTATCAACTTTGTCAAACATCATGTCATCTATAGATTCGGTGTACCTCGAAGGATCATACATGACAATGGACCTCAGTTCATCAGCCAAAGGTTCACAAGATTCTGTGACGATCATCGAATTGACAATGTTATTTCGACAGCTTACAATCCTGCCGCTAATGGTTTAGCCGAAGCCTTCAACAAAACTATCATCAAACTCCTTAAGAAGTTTGTATCTACTAATAAACGAAATTAGAGTGAAAAGCTTGGTGAATGTCTTTGGGCTTACCGTACTACGGTCTGCAATCCCACGGGTTGTACACCCTTCTCTTTGGTGTATGGTTGTGAAGCAGTTCTACCTTTGGAACTTCAAATCCCGTCCTTAAGGATCGCCATCGCTAATGAGCTTGCTACAGAGAATAATGATCTCCTTCGACTTCAAGAATTAGAAGCACTCGACGAGAAACGGCTAATGGCTCAACAACATATCGAGTTGTATCAAGCTCGCATATCGAAGACTTTTAACCGTAAAGTTAAAGTCAGAGCCTTTCAAAAAGGAGAGCTCGTTCTAACAGTCAGACGTCCTATGACTATGACTCATATGAGTAAGGGCAAATTCGACGCAAAGTGGGAAGGATCCTATATTGTAAGCAAAGTTTTCTCAAACGGAGCTTGTCAACTTACAGAGCTAGACGGTCGAGTTGCAATGATGCCTATTAATGGCAAATTCCTTAAAAAGTACTATGCATGAATGTAAATGAGACTATTTGTAAATATCATCAGACAAGTTTATAAATAAAGTTCAATTTTATTTCATCATGAATGATGGTACATAAAATCATGGAAGGTCACTATCATCCTTCTCAGTCTTGGGACGCGGGCCACTACCGTCCTTATCAAATACATAATCGACGAAGGAGATGAGAACATCATTGCTCGACCTCACCAAAAATTGGCAGGCGGCCAGCCGCTTAGCTTCTTCTTCTTCAGTCTCTCCTGGTTCAAGAAGGAAGTCCAAGATGTCCTTTGGTGGCTTAGGAGCAGACGAGCCTTCACCTGCCTCCGTCTTCGGCAGAGTTGTCTCGATCGAACGTTCTTCAGTGCCCTTTTCAACCTTCGGGGCGACTTCAGTCTTCTTCGAGACATCTTTGGAAGACATTGTGTGCTGAAAAGATTGATGTTTATCACCCATCCGAAGTTTTGTTCTACTTATAGACAGTTGGCTACGAAGAGCGAAGCAACGAGTCCTTCTCAAAGATACATTCATCTGACGGTTCACCCGTTCATTATCACCATCTGACGGTTTACCCGTTCACCATATTCATCCGACGGTTCGCCCATTCATTATCATCATCCGACGACTCACCCATTCATTAAATCCACCCGACGATTTATTTCATTCACACATCTGACAGTTTACCCGTTCATCATACACATCTGACGGTTCGTCTGTTCATTATCACTATCTGACGGTTTACCGGTTCACCATATTCATTTGACGGTTCATCCGTTCATTATCACCATTTGACGGTTTATCCGTTCATTTTTCATTCATTTGACGGTTTGTCCATTCATTACCATCATTCGACGGTTCATCCGTTCATCTTGACGATTTATTATCGTTCATCATCCATATCAGCAACTTGTCGTTTTTGATTAAGTTGTCTATTGAAATAATCATATTCAACAAAATTATATTCTGCCATGTCCACATTACCTCTGAGCAGATATAATGAATATAATTATTTTCTAAAATCAAGAAATATATTATGTCCTGCACCTCTGAATATATTTTTTTTTACTATTATTTATATCTGAACAAGATATGCAATAAATAATAGAGCCACAATAAATGTCTTTTTATTTAATCAAAATTTAAGACATTTCAAAAACATTCAAACCGTAAAAACAAGAAGATACAAGAGATCTTTATATCAAACTGGTGGTGTCATCAAGCTGGTGATTTGTTGCTTCAGAGTCTGCAGTCGCTCTTCACAGGATCCCATCACCCGCTTCCTGGCTTCTTCCATCCCAGATTTCTCGTTGAAGGCTGGCATAGTTACCATTCTGCGAGTGATTTCAGTATGATGAGCTACAGCATACTCTTCTCTTTCCTGGGTTAAAGCATTGAGTTGTTGAATTGCAGTTTGATGTTTAATGACTTCACCCTCCAGCTCTTCCTGAAGACGAGTAATTTCTGATTTCAACTCAACAATTTGCCTCTCTTTCCTTTCAGCAACCGATGATACCGTTTCTACTTTAGAATTATACTCAGCAGACTAGGCAGCGAAAGAATCCAAGAGAATTTGGAAATTCACTCTCTCAACTGCAGCCTCCTGAGACATTCGTTCAAATTTAGCTTGTATCAGAGGTTCTACTTCTCCTCTACTCAGCCCTTTGTAGCTCTTTATTGAAGCCTCCAGCTCATCCAAAATATGATCAAGGAATGTATCTTGACCTTCGTCACCTTGCACACGGATAGCGTTTACTAAGAAAGAGGTTGGACCTCTAACCGTGTAAAAATCTGCATCTTCCTTTTCCGTCACCCTATTGATCAAAGGCCCCAATGAATCAAAGAAGTATTTGGTAAAGGAGCTTATGACAAATTGGTTGGTCGCCATAGCACCAGGAGTGGCAGCTACTCCCGAAGATGATAAAGTTGCAGGACGTTCGGGTTCTTGTGTTTGGATGGAAGGTTCTTTAAATAAAGGAGCTAGGGTAGAGCTGGTTTCTTCTCTTGGTGGTTCTTCTGCGAAAACAGATGAACTTAATCATTTTTTGCTTGACATTTACGACTATCAAAAGATCAAAAGTAAAAGCAGCCTTACCAGCTACAGGCCTGTCATCTGTTGGTATAGCTTCCAACCTAGCAGAAGAAGCCTCAGACATAATCGCCTGGCTACTACCTACCTCAGAGCCACATGACAAGTGACGACTGCTGCTAGCTATGGTCGTTGCAAGCACTATGTCCATACACGTTGGAGGAGCTGAAGAAGATCCGAGTTCTGTATAGATAAAGAAAAAAATGTCAGCTATCAGTCTATTTAAAGAAGATTGTTAATTTTATTTTATACCTTGGGGATCAGCAGTATAAGTTTCCTCCGGGGCAGCTTCTTCATTTGCTGAAGATATCTGCACTTCAACACCCTTCTCAGGATCCAAGGTGCCATCAACAATTTTGGGATCCACTTCCTCAACATCCTTCTCAGGATCCAAAGTGTCATCAGCAGCTTCGGGAGCTACTTCTTCAATGTCCTGGTCAGGATCCATTGTGTTGTCACCCTTTTTTGATAAAGAATTCTCCTCATCTTCATTCTCTTCCGGTACATCCACGATGGCAGTTGTAGCAGCTTGATCAACATAATCACCAAAGTCGCATTCATACAGTGCCTCAATCATCTGACGATCCTCTTCTTCATGAAGTGTTCCTGGAGTGACAGGAAGCTGAGTAGTATCTACTGCTGGTGAAGGAGATCGTAAAGCTGCTTGCTCTGTCTCTGTAGCATCTTGTCTGGGCCTACAGCCTCATCTCTATGATCAGCCTCTTTTCGGGCTTCTGTAGTCTCGATCTTCTGTTCCGGATCAAAAGTTTCATGCCTAGGCTCAGAAGCAGGTGTGGGAGATGCCATTGTGACTCCAGCGACAGCGCTAGCCACTGCTGAAGAAAGAATAGGTCCTGGAAGAGTAAAGACCTTTTTCTTTTTAAAGGCAATTTTCTTTCTGAGTAGAGGTCTCTCTGGACTCTCTACATCAACAATATCTTCTCGTCTTTGGATAGAAGTGGGAGTTGTTGCTTCTTCTGCTTGAGTTGGCTCGGACTGCTGCCGAGACGGTGATCTGGTAGTAACCCTCTCTGAAGATTTTAAGATGAGTTTCTTTTTAGCAACAAGAGAAAAAGATTCTTACCCTCTCCTCTTCTTCTTCTCCTTGATGGAAGACTTGACAACCTTCAAAGAAATGCGCAGCGGCGCGTTAATCTCTTCAGCGAACATAACATCCCTCGAAACTTCTAAGGGTGCATCTACTGGCTCGTGCACATCTTCATTGCCTGGAAGTGACATGACGACTCCTCCCTTCTTCAATCGAGTTGCAGACGCGAAGCTATCCGCAAGATTGAAGTTTTTGGCGAAGGTGTTCGATGATGTATAAAACACTGAATATGTGAATAGCATACGAGGGCCATGGTTACTGTTCACTGGCATCGAGAACGTTATTTTCGTATCTCAAGCGTTGTAGTAAGCCCAAGCTCGGGCTCCATCTATCAAGAAACCTTTTCCCTGTAGGCATGAGATGGCATTACCTACATGGAACTGGTCATATCCAAATTGTCGAACAAACCGGCTGGGAAGATACGGCTCTAAATAGCATTCTTCTTCAAACCGATACACCAAATGGGATGGTCGAATTATCTTAAACCAACCAAAAGCTGTACGGTGCAAAGGTTGCATCTTCGCTGAGTCAACCATATTTGTCGGCATTTGTTCATATCCGGCAGGAGGAGGAGTGCAGAAGAAATTTCATCCTTTTCCTAGATTTAAGGCATATCTACAATCTCTCAAGGAAGTGTATTTCCACTTACCTTGGGAGAATCTTCGCAAAAAGTTGCCACTGACTGGCCCCATATCGGGGTCCATCAAAGAAGGATGGTGAAGAAGCAACCACCCGAATAGATAGGTATACGGCAATTCTAGCCGGGGAAACTGTTCTTTCTCACCCTTAGCTTTCAGCATCAAATCGACGTAAAGGCGAAGGCTGGCATTTATTCTACAAGTCATAGCTGATAGTAAATCCATCCGGTAGCCGAAAACTAATCGGATGGCAGCAAAAAGAACACCGCGGTGAAAGCGGTCTACAGCACTGGCTCCTGGAACAATGAATCGTCGAAGCCAGTATGTCAAGAAGCCTTCCAGCTGGGCTTCTTTTGGCATAAATCGATATCCTACTCTCATATAACTCTCGAGAGTATCTCCTTTCTTCAGATGAGGACATTGATGGTCGTCCTTGATCTTAATATCCATATCCCCGTTCTCTTCCATCAACTTTACCACTTCAGTGTTGTCCAGTGGCTTGAAGAAATCTGGTTTGCAGTCATCATTCTCCCTGGTCTTCTTTTCTTTTATAAGGTTGAGGAACAGATAAGGCAACCATTTGGATGAATAGCAAGTACCAGATGTACCGCTTTTTGTAATATAGAGAGCAAATTTTATAATGGCATAGCAGTTCTTCGAAGGCTGCTACCATAGCTGCGTTCTCTTTGTGAAGTTTGTCCAAGTCATCATTAGTTGAGACAAATTCCTCATATGGGATGTCCCCCATTGGTAAATGAGAGATGTACTGTATCTCGTGAAGGACGAGCCCGATCTCTCCGCAGGGAGTCATAAAAGTCCCTGTCCTGTAGTTATATCTCTCTGCTAGAGCGAGGAATAGATGCGGGTTGGGGAAAAAATCTATAAACAGTAGCGTATACTGCTTGATACAAATTGATCTGCTGAAGTTTGTCTTCAAACTTAGTCAACACCCAATTTGCTATACAGTTCCATCTCTTATAGTCTGGGTTCACCAGTCCAGTTAATCTGAGATCTTGATCAGGGTACCTCCCTTCGACCTTCGCAAACTCGTTCGTGAATATTGGAATTCCGACTGGCAGTAGCAGAGAAGAATTCTCCGGCAGAATACAACCGGGCTTCAAACCTCTGAGTAAGATATTGTATCGTTTTGAAGAACTATAGAACATGTCTTTCTTGTTGGGCCCTTTCTTCACATAGATCTTTCCTGGTCGGGCATCTTGAAAGGGTGTGAGATTCCATTCCATCTTTCTCGGATAGCTTGCATGAGCATATCGAGATAAAGGGAGGCAGCGGGAGATCTCTGGTATCAAGATTGTCTTGTCCCTCTGTTGGAAAACACGGTCTTCCATTCGTGGCCTCAGCTGAGAGCTTTTCTCAATAGCCTTGCCAAACAGAAATAGAGGCTTCTTGTGAATGATAGTATCTGCAGTTTGTAGAGGTTGTCCATTCATCAGACATAACAGTGTTTCATTATCTTGTGCTACCAAGATGGCTTGGCCGAAAGCTGGCAAGTCATATTGAGGGAAGTACACATGGGACAAATCCTTCTTGAATTCTGATTCTGAGAGAGTCCCTACAAAGTTTCATATTCAGGATCTTCTCTGGTATCAACGACAGCAAAACAGACAAAGTTCAGTACAAGTCAAATTAGAGATTCTGTCATCAGATTGTGCAAACATCAGATTGTGCAAACATCAGATTACGCTGATAAAGCCTGCGCAAGCATCAAATTGCGCAGATTTTCTTGCACAAATCAGCCGATTGTGCTGACTTCTTGTCAGCACAATTCAACCGATTGTGCAAAGAAACAGACTTCATAAAAATGAAGACTAATGAGTTTTGTGCAACCAAAACCCTAAAAAGGGTGACGCAATATGACCAAATCTCTAAAAAGAGATTGGTTCGAAGCATCAGCAATGTCAAAGTCGAAAAAACCTAAAAAGGGGTTTTCAATCAGGTTATATACCTCTCAGAGCAGGGTACGCAGTCTCGTGGCGAGAAGCACGCGGCGTAACACGAGTCGAAGACTCGACGGGGGCCTTGCCCTTGTCGGCGGCGGAGGATCGCTTAGAAGCCATGGGGATCGTCGGAGAAGAAAGGAAGAAGGAGTTCGGAATTTCTCTCTCTCAAAAGCACAATGAAAACAAGTAAAGAATAACAGTAAGAGAATGGAGAACTATTTATAGTTTTCGAAAACAAAAAGACGCCTCCGATTGCGCCTGAAAAATAGGAACTAATTCTTCAGATTGCGTAGACAGGTCATCACATTGCGCAATTTGATTGAAAATTCAAAATTCAAAGTATTTCGAAATTTTGAATAAATTCAACTTTCGAAAACTTTGAAGGGGGTCTTGTAGGTCCTAAAAATCAAGTTGCACCCATCAACAAAGTCAAAGAATCAAAGAAAATGTATCTTCAAATGGACTGCACAACCTTCAGGCTGCGCATCCTTCAGATTGCGCACACTGGATTGCGCACACTCTCAACTGCGCAAAGCTGACGTGGCAAGTGTCATCGTTACCTAACAAAATATCAGATCTCCTAACAACTGACAGCACGAAAGACGAGGAAACTGTTCGTTTCTTGTGCAGCACAGCACTCGAGGACAGCTGTCCAGACTATACGCAATCTAGCTCCTGCATAATCCATCTTTGCGCAATCCATCTCAAGCGCAATCCAACTCAAGCACAGTCTGAAGCCTGTGCACTTCATCAAAATAACTGACAAATACTTACATGGCCTTCATGCCATCAATTGCTCACTACGTGGTAACTGCCTATGCACGATCATGCGCATTTCAATCAAAAGATGTCATGTGTCCAAGATAGTTGGCCCATGATCAAACAACTTCCTGCGCAGTCCAACCCATGCGCAATCCAGACCATGCGTAACCCATCCTTCGTACTTCAGAATAACTAAAAGTTAGTTATTTCCAGAACTCTATAAATAGAGTTTCAAGTCTTCATTCAGGAGGATCATCACACATATATCAGACCACACACATATCAGAGAGTTCAGCAGTTCTTGTCCAAGTGCTGCTGTATTCTTCAGAGGCTTCTGCCTTCAATTCATCAGAGGCTATTGTCTTCAACTTCAGAGACTATCGTCTTCAGCTTCAAAGGTTATCGTCTTCAAAGTTCACATCGTCCAAGGGATAAAGAGATCGTCATCTAGATCGGATTCCTACAGTTGTACTTTTCCAGAATTCTATTGTAATCTCTTTACAAAGTTTGTATCAAAACTTTTTATTTTTGCAAACAGGGCCAGTATTACCACATCCACTTATTGCTGAGTTCTTGGATGTCTTTTCCGAGGAGTTGCCTGAGATGCTGTCAGATCGTGATGTTGAGTTTTCTATAGACCTAGTGTCGGGCGCTGAGCCTATCTCACAGCACTGTCTATAGAATCAACAACAGTGAGTTAGCGGAGCTGAAGAAACAGGTCGACGAGCTTCAGGACAAGGGCTTTATCCGATCTAGTTCTTTACCTTGGGGCGCACCAGTTCTTTTCGTCACGAAAAAGGATGGTACGATACGTATGTGCATCGATTACAGGGCGCTCAATAACCTCACTATCAAGAACAAGTATCCTTTGCCAAGGATTGATGACTTGTTCGACCAGTTGAGCGGCATGAGGGTGTTCTCGAAGATTAACTTGCGTACCGGGTACCACCAGCTGAAGGTAAAGCGGGATGACATTCCGAAGACTATATTTCGGACTCGCTATGGCCAGTATGAGTATACCGTCATGCCGTTTGGGTTGACCAACTGCCCCGACAGTATTCATGAACTTGATGAACAAGGTATTCCATCAGTACCTTGACAAGTTTGTGGTGGTCTTCTTCGATGACATTCTCATCTATTCGAAGATGCTAGAGGAGCATGAGAAGAACCTGAGGATTGTGCTTGACACTCTCAGGAGGGAGCACCTGTACGGGAAGCTGTCGAAGTACGAGTTCTTCTTGGATCGTATGGAGTTCCTAGGCCATGTTGTCTTTGGCGAGGAGATTTCAGTAGATCCGAAGAAGATTTCTGCAGTGGAGTCATGGTCTATGCCGAGCTCAGTAGCAGAGGTTTAAAGTTTTCTGGGTCTGGCAGGTTATTACCGGAGGTTCGTGCAGGACTTTTCCAGGATTGCCCAGTCGATGACCCGACTTACCAGGAAGGACGAGGAGTTTGTTGGGTCCGAGGAGTGCCAGGCTGCCTTTGAGGAGCTGAAGTCGAGGTTGACTACAGCTCCTATCTTGACGCTGCCATCTGGATCTGGTGGTTATACGATCTACAGTGACGCTTCAGGACGGGGTTTGGGTTGTGTACTTCAGCAGCACGGGAAGGTGATTGCCTATGCATCTAGGCAGTTACATCCTCATGAGAGGAACTACCCTACCCACGATCTGGAGCTGGTAGCGGTCATCTTTGCTTTGAAGCTGTGGAAACACTATCTGTACGGAGAGCGTGTAGAGATTTACACTGACCACAAGAGCTTAAAGTACGTGTTTACCCAGAAGGAGCTGAATATGAGGCAGAGGCGATGGTTAGAGCTGATGAAAGATTTTGATATATCCTTACAGTACCATCTGGGGAAGGCCAACGTGGTTGCGGATGCTTTGATAGGTATCCCGTGGCCACGTGTTTGACGATGGTGTTAGCCCAATGATTATATCATTTTTTTAATATGGCTAATCAATTAAGTTTACCATAATGACATCACTAATATTCATGTAATCACTATCATGTTGCTACTTAAACTTAGCATTGTCCTAAATGGTTTATATCATATTGCCATGCTTGTATCATACTGCATCATATTATTTTGTTCGTCTAACATGTACATGCAGGCAAGCAGTAAACATAATCAAATCAGGACATATGCAATGAATAATTTTTGATGGTCCAAAGACGACATTATACAAGAAGATATCTCTGAACCGCCTAACGACCTATATGGGGCCTTTCATTGGGGGTTCCGCTGCCCGGTCAGCGGACATGGGTCGAGGGGGCAGCACCCTCCGTCAGGGGTTCGGGGGAGAAGCTTCGAAAGGTATTCAGATTTCCAGATTTGTTTATCTTTGGACAACTGTCGTCAAGAAAAAATGCGTCTTCAATGTCAGGAAAAAGACGTCATCAAAAGGACTATTAGTTTTCATATTTATTCTATATTTTTCCTTTTATTGAGTCTAAGAAAGATGTGAGATTGATCGGATCGATACTGGCTTAGGTTTTTCTCAATCTACAAACAAAAATAAGCCTACCTAGTTATCCCACAAATCTACAATTCCAAAAAGCCCAAAACCTATGCAAATTTGGTCCATTCCTTACTGTTCTGACTAAGCAGAACTCTGACAGAACTCTGACCGAGTTCGGTCCGAGTTCGGACCCGAGTTCGGTCTAGGTAAATTTGAAATACAGTTAAATCCTAGCATTCGAACTCTGCCCGAGTTCGGTCCTCTAAAAACACTATAAATAGAGTTGAGATTACCATTCATTTCGACAATCCAATTTCATCTCTTCTCTTCTCTATCTAAAGTGTTCTGAGCTTTTTACTTTCATATCTAAGCCTTTACGACTCTTAGCCAAGCCAGTACAGTTTTTGTTTAATCTAGAGTTTGGTGTTGAAGAGTTGTATCGGAGGCTGTATTCAGAAAATGTTCCAGTTTTCTAATTATCTTCTGGAGTCGGTCGTGCGCTCGTCACCAAGCACTGTGTTGTGAAGTCGGTCGTGCACTTGTCACCAAGCACGGTGTTGTAAGAGTTGCAAGCGCTCAGTTAAAGCTTGTGTCATAGTGGATTAATAGCGAGCAAGAGTACTCGCGACTGGACTAGTCCTCTCAGAGGGAAACCAGTATAAATCGTGGTGTTCACTGAGTTTGAATTCTTGACTATTACTTTACCGTATTTTATTTAACGTCTTTTATCTGCCATAATATATAACTGCTTAATATTTTTAGTTGGTGATTATTTTCTGCTGCACACGTACACACTCTATTCATCCTCCCTCTAGAGGTGATCAACGGTCCTATAATTGGTATCAGAGCCAGTGCTCCATCTAGAGGTATTATATTCTGATTCCTAATTGTTCCTACAATTGGTATCAGAGCAAGGACTCTATTATTTGGCTTAACATCCTTAGAGTAGATCCTTATTATTAATTGTTAACCTCTGATTCCAATTGCCTACAATTGGTATCAGAGCGGTTGCTTGTTATATAGATATTACTGCTCATACCTTTTGCTACCATAATTTTTATATCAGAGAAGGTTATATTCAAATATAACACTCTAGAAAGTATACACATGGAAGCCGTGAATTCAATATTCACAGGTGAAGTGCAATCCACAAATAGACTTCCACTATTTGATGGAATGAACTATAGATTGGAAGACACGGATGATCTTCTATCTGAAGTCTCTAGACTTATGGTCAATTGTTTGTAATAGCTACAAAAAGCCTACTATCACCTCTATTCTTACTTCCTCAATTATAAACAAGCCTTATTATAGTTACACAGAGGAAGAGAAGAAGTTAGCTAGCCTTGATGCAAAAGCAAAGCTTGCTTTCTATTGTGCTGTAGACTTCAATGTATTCAATCTCATTACTACTTGCACAACATCTCATAAAATTTGGAAACTTCTTGAAGCTACTTATGAGTGCAGGTACACAAGCAGTGCTAGCGACTCCAAAGAGGAAGATAGTCTTTATAATGATGCAAATGTGTGCATGATGGCATCGAGATTTAAGGTTCAACACAACCCTATATATGAAGAAGAGCTTGTATGTGACAACTGTAAGAAGATTGGCCAGATCAAAAAAGATTGTACTACTGCTAGAAAAGAAAGTCACTACGAACGATCAAACGAAGGAAGATCATCATCTCACAAGTATGCTACCACAAGCATATGGTGCGAAAGTGAGGCAAGCGAATCTGAAGAAGAAGAGAGACCTCGTCAAGCTACAAATATATGCTCAATGGCATTATCCAACGAGGTACAAGATAACTCTATTCTTGAAGAGAGTGAATTTTCTTATGATGAGCTATCTGATGCTTTTAGTGATCTGTTGGAAGAACACAAGAAAGTATTAGATAAGTATAAGCAAGCTAGAAAGGATATTCTCTGCTATAAGCTTGAGAATGAAAAGCTTACTTGCTTATTGAATTATGCTAAAAATAATTCTACTTCTGATAATTCTACTGAGATTTCCATACTTGAGTTTAGATTGCATGAGGCACTTGAATGCATTGAGAAAAGCACTCAAGAAAATGCTAAACTTAAGGAGGAATTAGAATCAGAAAAGAAGAAGTATTCTATTGCTTCATGTAGAATTGATGCTCTTTCTGCTAAATATGATGAGATCTATGCTAACTCTAAAAAGTTAGAGATTAGACTGGGAAAGCAGGTAGTACAACCTGTGACTCAGTCTAACACAAGACACGTGACACATCACAAAATTACACACGACAGATCATCTAGAAAGGAAGCAAGCAAAGCAAAAGCTTCACATAACCATGCTTTTTATTATAGTCAATCACGCAAGATATATCACACCGCACGTTCTCATACTGCTGCACATAGCCCTAATGATAATACTTTTTGTCATTATTGCGGCATGAATGGACACATTTCTAATCATTGTCAGATTAGAAAGCTAGTTGATATGAACTTGTGCAAATGGGTTCCCAAAGCTAATAAATATGGATCCAAGTTTTGGATACCAAGGTCTTTGCCTCTTAATGCAGGTGAAGCCTCTTATATCAAATAGAACCATGGAGCATGTTGGTGATTGCAAAGCTATAAAGGTCATCTTCCACGCAATTACACCAACATATGTGTGGTCACTAGAACCACTTTGGTAACATGCATCCTAAATAGTTTTTAATATCTAGCATGTTCTTATTGATGTCTTGCTATTAGCTCTCATTGATATCTTTTAATTGTTTATCATTTATGTGAGTTATAATCCTAGCATGACTAGTTGTTTAGCTTGAATGATTATTTCACACTATATAGTCTTGTACTCATTTTCTATTTATGTGACATATCATATTTATCTATGTATGCTCTTTATTCTTAGTCTTTATCTATGAAGCATGCATACCACTCTAGTCTATAGGAGCTAGAGTTAATGTGATTTTGACTCTCTGTCTTTAAATATTTCTGACACTGGTCATTTCTTATCGATTTGTCCTTAACATGTCATATTTACTTTAATCGGTATTTTGTGAATATGTATGTTTAGCACAAGTCTCATTTTTTTTACTTGAAAGTAGATACATATACTTTTATGTTAACCTTGTGCTTGCATAATATATTTACTATTGATTCTCATATTTTATTTTGATTAACCTTCTTATGAATCAATTGTATCTTTGCCTAATAGAGCATATTTATACATATTTTTGACCTTGTGATAATTTTTCAATGCTTATTAATCATTCATATATTTTTCATATATTTATTGTATTGATATATATATTTATATAAATATCTTTATGAGGGCATATGAGTTTAGCTCAAGTTCTATATTATTTTGAAAAATATTTAATGTAATTATACTTTTTATCTTTGAAACTTGTGCTTATCTCATACTTAAGCTATTGATTTTTTTTTCAAATTTATGTTCTTATCTTATTAGCTTCCTCAAAGCCTTTTTTTTGGCTTTTTGTTGACATTTTGGATACTTGATATTTTTAATATCTTCATCTTGATAAACCATTATTTGGGTATTTACTTCTTTTATATTTAGAGATTCTAGATGTTGTTCGATGATACTGCATATATTCCTTTGAACCTAAGTTCTTAAGAGTAGAGATCATTTTAGGAACAAGCAGAAAGGGTCCTTCTGTCATACAGGTGTAAATAGCCTGAAGCGACACGGCGTACTAGTCTTCGGACTACTGCTAGCTGGGAACCGGCCCCTTCAGCTAACCCGAAGTGATCAATACTTTATAGACTTAAGATTTATTAAGGTCTAAATGCAACTATTATTCAGTTCTAGATCCAAGGTACTGTACCCAGTCCCCTAGGTTCCAAAATACATCAGCGTATCTAGATCCTATATTTTGATTTACAAATATTTTATATTTTATTGTTACCCAATGATTTTATAGCATATATGGATAAATGTAATTGATACAACTTATACCGTATGCTACATTGTTCTAAGATTTTTAAGTCCATAGAATATAATTTTTTTATATTGCACTAATTCTTTTAAATCCTCGATTATTAAAGAAAAGATTTATTTTGGGTACAAGCCTACAAAGAGTTTGTCTGTCACCACTGTAGAAGCATAGAAAATACTAAAGAAAATGACTCATGTGGCCAAAGAACCCCATGCGGCTCAGAAGGTCCATGCGGCTCGGAGAGTCATGCGGCATAAGGGTCTATGCGGTCCAAGACATCCCATGCGGCTCAGAAAGACACGTGGCAGGACAGCCCTCTCCTTTGCCCTCTCGCATTAATTGCTTGACGGCTGACACCTCTGAAAAAAGTGACAGCCCTGACACAGAAAGAAGTAATTACGACTCTGTCATAATGACGAATCTCTAGAGAAGAGAAAAGAGATCTCTGACACAAATCCCCAAGAGCCATAAAAATGCCACGTGGCCTTGCCACGTGGGCGTTCGTATGCGGCTCACTTCTTATGCGGTTCTGAGTGAATCCGTCCTATGCGGCTCAGGCCTAGGAAGCCTCATGCGGCTCGAGCAAAGCACTTCTCATGCGGTTCAGAGTGAATCCGTCCTATGCGGCTCAGGCCGAGAAAGCCTCATGCGGCTCGAGCAAAGAATTTCTTATGCGGTTCAGAATGAATCTGTCTTATGGGGCTCAGGCCGAGAAAAGCCTCATACGGCTCGAGCAAAGAACTTCTTATGCGGTTCAGAATGAATCCGTCTTATGCGGCTCAGGCCGAGGAAGCCTCATACGGCTTAAGTAAAAACTCCTCATGCGGCTCAAGAGGATCATCTCCATGCGGCTCAGGTGGATGTATCCCTATGCGGCTCACAATGATTACCTTCCTGTGGTTCGAAGGCTCAAGGGAGGGCCACTACCCAGACAGCCCTGACACGTGGCCCTAACCCTATGCGGCCCAAAGTCATATGCGGCTCACTCGTCATATGGTTCAGATCCCCCAATGGCTCCTAGGACACGTGTCCTAAGCCGATTAATTTCTCAGATTTACTGCCATCAAAGATTGGGTCAAATCCCAATAATCTGGGACACGTGGCAGGAGAATAAATTTAATTTATTCCAGACATCATAAGATCATTATGAGGAAGATTTATTCCAATCAGCATTAATTGCTAATGGGATTTGGTGTAATCTACATTCGATGGCTCGGATTCGTCACAATCAAAACTGAACGGCCTGGATTGACCAATCTACGGGCCGCCGCCATCTCCGAGAGCTAATCATTGGCAATCCTAATAATGCCCCCACTATTATAAATAGCAAGATGCCATTCCCTTGTAAAGATATACACGATCAGAAGGAGAGAGAAAAAGAGAGCTTTCCCCCTTAATCAGAGAGAAAACCACAGAGAAAGAGAGAAGTCAGAAGAGCAACCCGAAGGAGAGCATTTCTCCATCGACGCCAACTATCTTTTCACAGGAGCCAAGGTTGCATACCGATCGTCCAAGGAGTAAGGCAGGGCTGCCGTCGCCTTCCCGAGCCTCTATCGTCACCCCCTAGAATCTAAAATAAACAATTGTACTTAGATTGTTGTACCTAGGTTTTCGTCCCTAGGCTTTCTTTGTACATGCGAGTTTGTAATGTGAAGTAAAAGTCCGATCCTCCGAATATTGTTCTGTTCTTTTATATTTCATAGCAAACACGATGGCGACTCTGCTGGGGACAAACTTCTCCACGGCAGAGGAGTTGGTGACGCAATCGGATGCAGCCAAGCTTGGCTCCACGCAACAAAAGATGGTCGTCCGCTTCGACCAACAGGCGTTTGAAGAGATGCACTCCGAAGAAAGCGCTGGCCCGATCCAGAAGCGCACCCGCACGACAAAGGCTCGCAGAGAGTGGAGGCCAAAATCATTTGCTCCTCCCCAAGCCCTCGACGGGATACCCTCTGTTGCTCAAGACGGCGAGAAGGACTCTTCTGCGGCCCCACTTCAGACGTAGACAACTCTGTTGTCCCCAAGTCCGGCAAACAAAAACACTATGATGGTGGATTTGCAGGGGCAAAGAGGAACTCTATGCGATCAGAGCCGCATAAGGATGTTAGCCGCAGGAAGAAAACTCATGCGGCTATATCAGCCAGCCGCATGAAGAAAACTCATGCGGCCACAACTGTCAGCCGCATAACTTATGCGGCTACAGCTGCCAATCACATGGATGAAACCCATGCGGCCAGGAAAGTCAATTACTTGCAGAAAACCCATGCGGTCACAATTACCAATAGCATGCGGCCAGCCTGCACGGTCGTGGCTCCTAGCCGCACAAAAATAATTCATCCGACGGCAGAAGACAACCGCATGCAGACAGCCTGCACGGTACCCAACCCTAGCCGCATAACGTCCATTCCACGCTTCTCTCGATCAGTCTTCGACCGTCTCTCATGCGGTCCTGACCCTGATGGTTCTCTGGATGATAAGCCAGACTCTGTGGTATTCAATTTGGACTCCTCCTATTACGCATCCGTAAGTGCTAAAAGGAGGAAGTCTAGGGCAGCGTGGGCTCATCAGGCCCAGTCAGCTGTCCCAACCTCTGACTATCGGGGCATCCCGTTGATTACCACACGGGCCTCAGATGGGAAGTTGTATACAACTGCTCGAGTCCAGCCCCCGACGGCAAACGGACAGAGTGGTTCCTCTGACCTGCGGGAGGCGATCCTTCCCAAACACAAGGAAAGAGGAGGAGTGTCGGCGTGCAAAGAGTCCTCTCTTGGATATCGCTGCACCCAAATCATCGTCAACTGCTGTTGCAACAATACGGCAGTGACGGAAGATCGGCCATCCGTCTTCCAAAGACTACAGCATTCGAGCTCAGAAGATGAGGCACCTCCTCTTGTCTCCTGTAATTCCGCTCAGAAGATCTCCGGCGAAGGGAGGAGGAAAAAGACAAGCATCTTCAGTCCCAAGATATCAACCACTACAGCTAAGAAACTGTCGTCTAAACGGTTGTCTTCCACCGGAGTATTCCAACACACCCGTTCAAAGACGAAATCTGCTGCAGTGGGAAATTCATCATCCACATCGCTGGGGGTTGGAGGTAGCACTCCTCCGAACATCCGCAACAATCCGATGTTTCAAGGAGCCGAGCCCGGGGAAACGACTCTCCCATCAGGTACGACAGGCACCGATGTCCCCGAGGACATCCATGACTCTCAAGACGAAGTAGATTCTGAGGCTGGGGGTACTGTTCCCTCCGAGTCCGAACCAGAAGACAATATTCCCATATATCCCGATGACTTCTCGGTACATGGGTACGACTCCGAGGGCACATCCTCCACCGTTTCTTCTATCACTCCTCATGTAAGGACGGTGTTCATGATGGACAGCAATCAAGGTGGTTCCAGTGATCGCCAGCACATCGACAATCTCGAAGCCATATTACTTGCTTTGGTCAAGTCTGTAGACGAGATTAAAGTACCCCTTCCAACTCTGTAAGGAGGGACGCCTGGCCAAACAAGTGCGGGTCCCGTAGTCAATGCGGACTCGAATTCGGCGGCACCAAACCCGGGCAACAATCTTCCCGAAATAATAGCCCCTACCGCGACAGATGAGGCCCGAGAAGTAAGAAGAGAGGTTCAGGAGCTCCGATCCATGTTCCATGCCCGAGAAAACGCTCAAGACCTCAGAATTCGGCAACCATACCCTACTGAATGGAGGGATGTTCCATTCCCACCAAAATATAAGCCGTTCAATATCAACCCATATGATGGCAAGACCTCAGCAAGTCGGTACATCACTTACTTCGAGGTCACCACCGACCATCTGCCCCATGATGATGCTATCCTTACTCGATTATTCATTGGGGCATTGGAAGGAGTCGCCTTCGACTGGTATCGTAATCTGCCGGACAACTGCATCCACTCCTTCGCCGGCTTCAAGCGCCTGTTCTTGGAGAGGTTCTACGAAGTAGGGTAAGACGTCACCATGTCTACCCTCATGGACGTCGTCCAAGGGGAGAAGGAGTTGACAAGGAACTATATTGAGCAGTTCCGCCAAACCGCCATGAAGCTGCCCTCCGGAAATCCAGATTCCTCATTGATTGAGATCTGCCAAAAGAGACTGCTTCCAACAATCAGTCTCTGGATGGGTGAAAGTCAATTCAAAGATTGGAAGACCTTCATCATCAGCGCCACAAGCGCCGAAGAATGACTGAAGAAGGCTCGCCAACTGGGATTGCACATCTCGGAAGGAGAAAGCAAGGGCAAGCGTCCCAACAACGATAATGGGGGTAACCCCTCCAACAATCGGGACAGCAAGGGAAAGCAGGCTATGGTGGCCGATACAACACAAAAACCTGAGCCGAAGCCCGTAGACAAACAATGGCCGCAAATCACTTACTCCTTCGAAGACAGTCACGTCAAGCCCATCTTGAACATGCTCATACAAGGGGACAGGATTCAGCTTCCTCCACCAAGACGGGAACCACGGCCGACAGAGATGGAGAATCCAAAATACTGCCATTATCATCGCTATGTCCATCATGCTACACATGATTGCTACCAGCTGAAACGGTACATACAAAACCTCATCGATTAGAACGCTCTGGCCATCGATTTCGAAGAGGTAACCATGGCGGCCAATATGGTGTCCGTACAATTCGGCAGCTTTCCTCCGATGGAGACTCAAGATGGGGTGGTCCCCGTCCCTCTAGCAACAATGGAGATTACCAATCTTCCACCTCCCCGAGATCAGGCTGCCGGTCTAGTACCCCTCACCACATCTCGAGGGGAGGTCATGTGGATCCATCCAGACTTGGTGTCAGAAGTTACTCGGCCCACACCATCTTCCACCGACAAGAAGAAAAGTGGAAAGGTCAGGACCTGCCACACAATCTCGGCCGACAACGAGGAAGCTACAGCCATCGTCATACGGTCCGGAGCGCAATCCCAACCTGTGGTTGACAATCCAGTTGAAAACCATCAACCCACTACAGCTGATGCTCCGGGACCGGCTCAGCCTTCGACGACCGACAAGCCCAGGCCGAGGAAGACTCGCTTCGACAAATCCCTCCGAAAAGAAGCAGCCCAAGGGCTAGAGAGGCCCTACAACTTTGACATCTTAGCAAAATTGGCTAACACACCGACCAAGTTATCACTATACGAACTCCTGAGGCTCTCCAAGGACGTTCGTATTGCATTAAGCGAAGCACTCCAAAATGCCGATGTCTATCTGGCTCAATCCAACCTCACCGGGGAGGACTCACCTGTGGATCTCCAGGACAGTGCCTGTACGGGAGTAATGCCCAACATCGTCTTCACTCCGCAGGATATGTTTATCAAAATCAACCTGCACGATCGTCCACTATACTATACTGGATACATCGGCGACGTGAAGGTGGATCGGATGCACATTGACCCAAGTTCTTTCATAAGCATCATCTCGAAGGGTCTGCTATACCATCTCCGCATCCCAATGCATCGCCTGACACCTACAAGCACCGCCATCAGCGGTTTCAATTCGGACAGGAGCTACCCTATTGGGAAGATTCGTCTGAAGTGTCAAATTGGCGACCTCTAATCCGAAGTCACCTGCTACGTCATCGATGCAGACACTTCTTACAATATCCTCTTAGGGCGCCCATGGATACACGATTATATGATCGTGCCTTTCACGCTGCACCAATGCTTCAAATATGTCAACAAACACGACTTTGTGAAGACGGAATTTTCTGACATCGACCCCTTCAAAGGGGTTGAATCTTACTACTCGGACTCCTGCCTGTACGAAAAATCGAAGAGGCACCTTGATGAAGGAAACGTACAAGCTCATACCGAGATAGCTTCGGGATCAGAAGAACCTCTGACGATCCACCTCCAAGCTCGCAAACCAGGCAGGTCCGCACCCCTTACTGCCACTCTGTGGAAGGACGCGATCAGCCTCTCGGCGCAGGAGGAACAGATGATAATCCGGCTGCCAAGGTCCGGCCAAGTGCCGAGACCCACAACGGGGCCACTGACAATCAGACTGCCGAGAGTCGGTCAACCCCAAACGGAGAAGCTCAATCCCTCCGATAGGCCACTGACGATACGCCTTCCCAAGAAGGGTCGTCACCCCGATGCAAGATCTGACACTTCTAGCGAACCAGCCACTCCTCGCTCCGCCTCGAGTGCCAAACTGGGGGTCGCTAGTCTGCCAACAACTCCACGCACTGCTCCCTCAGCTGAACCTCTGACAATGAAGCTTTCCAGGGCGTCCTCTCAGTCCTCATTTACACAGGGGGTAGCCGAAGAGGAACCGGAGCTAGCCAAGTATGTAGCTGCCCACGCTGATGTTCCCTCCGCTAATGATGTAATCTCCCTAGAAAAGATACCTTACTTTATCAATAAAGGGTTATCTTTGAACTACACCGAGCTCAATAAGCTATATACAATGTATGCTATGGAACACGATATAGGCACTCACCTGCACACACAAGTGACAAATGTGTACACCGCGATCCAGCCTACTCCAGTAGAAGACGCTTACCGAATAATCGAGGGAGGGGACCATCCAATCATCTTCGGCCGGACGAACAACCCGCATCCCTCCGCCATAAAGAAAACCGACCTCGGGTCAGATGCCGGGAGACTGCCTCTGTATCTGTATAGCCCACAATCCAAATATCTCATACAAAAAACAGGGGTATGATCTAGAGACGACGCCGGGTTTAAACTACGGCACTGGACGACGATTACCTTTGAAGCCGTCAGTCCCGGCGGGTAAACCACAGGATTACTATAACAAAACTCGATGCGGGCTAGGGTATGTAACGCCCACTACGACCCCCGAGAGTTCAGATGAAGAATGCGACTGGCAGTCACATTCAACCGGGTCACCAACTTCTGACTCAGATACCAGCATCGGAGACGTGTTCAGACAAGTCATGACAGTCAACATGGCATTCGCCGACGCTTACGAAGAAGACGAAGACATCTCCGAAATCCTCGAGCTAGAACCATGGGCCCAGCAGTTGGACCCACAATGGGAAAAGCGGTTCGAACAGAGAGAACCTTCTACTGAAGATGAGGTCATACAAGTGGATCTCGGCAGCGAATCTTCTCCAAAACCAATTTTCGTCAGTAAAAGCCTAACAGACGAAGAACGGGAGTCGCTGCTAGAACTTGTCAGAGAATACATTGATGTGTTCGCCTGGAGCTATGAAGACATGTCAGGGTTAAATCCCGACATTGCTCTTCACAAACTCAACATTCGGCCAGATGCGAAGCCAGTCAAGCAACAACAGCGACGCTTCCGCCCAGGCATCATGGACACGATCGAAGCTGAAGTCAACAAACCGATAGCCAGCGGTTTCATTCGTGAGGAGTAACATCCCGATTGGGTCACCAATATAGTACCCGTCCTCAAGAAGAATGGAAAGATTCGAATCTGTATCGACTTTCGCAATCTGAACGAGGCATGCCCCAAAGATGAATCCCCCCTTCCTATCACAGACATCATGATCGACAATACCTGCAGCTTCGAACATATGTCATTCATGGATGGCTTCTCGGGGTATAACCAAATCAAAATATCTCCTGATGACGAAAAGCATACATCATTTCGAACACCAATTGGCACGTACTGCTACACAGTCATGCCTTTCGATTTGAAGAATGTCGGTGCCACCTATCAAAGAGCAATGAGCATCATCTTCAGAGACCACTTACGTAAGACAGTGGAGTGCTATGTTGACGATATAGCCGTTAAAAGCCCCTGCAAAGGAGACCATTTGCAGGATCTAAGGACGGTATTCGACCTAATGCGAGCATACAATTTGAAAATGAACCCTATGAAGTCCTTTCTGGGCGTATCCAGCGGAAAGTTCTTGGGCTTCATCATCACTGCAAAGGGTATCCATGTAGACCCTGAGAAGACAAAAGCAATCATGGAGATGGGTCCCCCGAGAAATCTCCGCGAACTCAAAGGCCTCCAAGGAAGGCTAGCTTACATCAGGAGGTTCATTTCTAACCTCTTCGGGCGATGCCGACCGTTCACGCACCTCATGAAGAAAGGAGTCTCATTCGTATGGGACGAGGAATGTCAATGTGCTTTCGACAGCATCAAAGAATATTTGTCAAATCCTCCAGTTTTGGTGGCTCCGGTTCCTGGAAAACCATTCCTGCTCTATGTACGAGCAATAAAACACTCCCTCGGGGCTCTGCTGGCACAGAACAACGAAGCAGGCCATGAACAGGCCATATATTACCTCAGCCGAATGATGATTGGGCCAGAGCACCGATACACCGCTGTGGAGAAGGAATGCCTCGCCCTGGTGTTCGCCATTCAGAAAATGCGACACTATGTCACCGGACAAACGATACACGTGATCTCACGAATCAACCCTCTCAGAGTCCTCATGACTAAACCAGGGGTACTCAGCTCTCGCCTCGCTACATGGACAATATTGTTGTCCCCTTATCATATGATCTTTGTCCCTCAAAAGGCAATCAAAGGTCAAGCCCTGGCAGACTTCTTAGCAGCCCACCCAGGCTCGGAGTCCTCCAGGATAGATGAAGAGATCCCAGATGAGGTCGCCAACTCACATGCAACCTCTCACGAGAATATATGGCGAATGTTCTTCGACGGTGCTTCGAGGACCGGACCTAAAGGCGACATAGTCGTCGGAGTCGGGGTAGTATTGATCTCCCCTTCCAGATTGGTAATTAACCGCGCTTATTCCCTCATAGAGCCCTGCTCTAACAATGTGGCCGAGTACAACGCTCTGGTCATTGGCCTCCAACTTGCAAGAGAGCTGGGGGTAGAATACCTTGAAGCATACGGCGATTCCCAGCTGATCGTCAATCAGATCCGGGGCTTATACGAGGTCCGTCACGAAGACATGGTCCCCTATCATCAAATAGCGATTGACATCATCTCGTCGTTCGAGGGGTTCTTCATCGAACATGTCCTCAGACTCCGAAATATCGAAGCCGATGCCCTAGCTGGTCTTGCCGCTTCACTAGCAGTTTTGAATTATGATCGCCAATCAGTGGATGTGATAGGCCATGAACTGGTCTGTCCCAAGAACAATGTGCAATTCGTGGCAAGTTATTCTGCCCAGACGATCGATGATGCCCCAGATTGGAGACAACCATTCATCGACTTCGTCGTCTACGACATCCTGCCCGAGAACCCAAAGGAAGCTACTTCCATCAGACGGCGTTCTCTCAGATTCTTCTACGATACAGAGACGAAAATGCTGTATCATCGCTCCTACGATGGATTACTGCTTCGGTGTCTGTGAAATGCAGAAGCCAAAGAAGCCGTACGAGAAGCTTATGACGGTGTCTGCGGGGCCCACCAGCCCGACCCAAAACTGCAAGACCGCCTTCGCCGAATGGGCTACTATTGGCCCACAATGGTGGCAGATGCGATAGACTATGCTAGAAAATACAAAGCCTGCCAAGTCCACGCGCACTTCATCCACCAACCATCCGAGTTTCTACATCCGACAGTGGCGTCCTGGCCATTCGAAGCATGGGGAATGGATATCATTGGTCCAATCACCCCACCTTCCTCCCGAGGACATCGCTTCATACTCGCGATCACTGATTACTTCTCCAAATGGGCGGAAGCTGTCCCACTCGCAGAAGTTAAGACTTCAAACGTGATCAGCTTCCTTAAGCATCACGTCATCTACCGCTTTGGACTGTCCTGAAGGATCATTCATGATAATGGTCCGCAGTTTGCAAGCCACGCATTCTATCAGTTTTGCGATAAGCACCGTATTCAGAATGTCGCTTCAACACCATACAACCCGGCAGCAAACGGGTTGGCAGAGGCATTTAACAAAACAATCATCAAACTCCTCAAGAAGTTTGTCTCCTCCAATAAACACGACTGGAACGAGGAGCTCGACGAATGCTTATGGGCTTATCGCACCACAGTTCGAACAACCGCCGGGAATACACTATTCTCCCTGGGGTACGGAAGTGAGGCAGTCCTCCCGTTGGAGACTCAGATCCCCTTACTACGTGTCGCCCTCACACATCAATTGACGACAAACGAAAACTACCATCGTCGGCTACAGGAATTGGAGGCACTAGATGAAAAGTGCCTCTTGGCTCAGCAACGAATTGAGCTATACCAAGCACGCATCTCTGGAGCCTTCAACAAGAAGGTCAAAATCAGAACATTCCAGGTGGACGATCTCGTTCTGGCAGTCCGAAGGCCAATGGTCATGACTCACAAGACCGCCGGCAAATTCCAGCCAAAGTGGGAAGACCCATTTATCATTGAGACAGTATTCTCTAACGGTGCTTACCGCCTCGTAAAACAAAACGGAGACTTGCTCATGTTGCCCGTTAACGGCAAGTTTCTGAAGAAATATTATGTCTAAATGACATTCTCTCCAGATTATCGAGTCATGTACCCGCTGGTACCGCTGAACTCACATCTACAACATTTCAGATTATCGAGTCATGTACCCGCTGGTACCGCTGAACTCACATCCACAACATTTTAGATTATCGAGTCATGTACCCGCTGGTGCCGCTGAACTCACACTTTCTCAATATTCTAGATTACCGAGTTATGTACCCGCTGGTGCCTCTGAACTCACATTTCGGTCACTCTTTCAGATAGTAAGTCACGTATGATTATACCTCTGAACTTTCTTCCTGGAAGAGATCCTCCCTCATGATCCACTACCCGTGCTTCTAGTGCACAAAAAGGGTAATCGATCCACAAATTTCCGAAACGGCCATGTCCTCATTACCTCTGAGTCGTTTTCACTTCTACCAAAAAACAAACCACCCCCCCCCCGTATGGAACATCCACGTTCTCCTACCTCTGAGTCGTTCTATGTACCCCCTCTTCATTGAGCCTACTCCTGCCATGTCCTTATTACCTCTGAGTGGGAAGGCTCCGTCGAAGAAACCTTCATGCTTGCCATGTCCACATTACCTCTGAGCAAGTATGTAGGTCCCCTTTTAACCTATTATCTGTACCTACAACCGAAGTACGACAAGGATAACAGGTCCACAAATGTCCTCTGTTGACCACAAATGTCCTCTGTTGACCACCAGTACCCTCCGTCGAGTCCACTCTTGCCATGTACTCATTACCTCTGAGTAGGAAGACTCTACGTTCTAATAACTTGCCTACTTGCCACGTCCTCGTTACCTCTGAGCAAGTATGTCGGTTCTCCTTCATCCTATTATCCGTATCCTAAACCAAGGTATGCCAAGGATAATAGGCCCATAAATATCCTCAGCTAAAATTCTCAAACCTACCACCTCATCATGCCCCGGGAGCCCAGCTGCTCTACGGCATTCCTTTTCTCAATACCAAGAGCACCCATGACCACTTTGCTATGGCTGCTTCAGGTACCCTGACCAAAACTTGTTATCTCTACCTAAAACCAAGGTACGCCATGGGTAACAGGTCCACAAATATATCCCCTATGCGGGAGAAAAACATCACCACAATATCACAGGCGCAGCAGGCAATACAAATGAAGGATAGAATTGAAAGTACTCTTTATTTGAAGGAAGAAAAAATAGTATTATATATTTCGGGACCACGTCCCTTTCAAAAAAGGAAAAGAAAAGGCCGGCTACATTTCAGCATTACTCAATTCTATGAGGCGGTTTTTCACTGAGGTAGTCCTCCGCTCAATCTGTTGCCGAGCGCGACGCTCGGCCTCCTGGAGTAACCGCTCCTCATTGTCCAAGCCCAGGAGCGCCTGACAGTCATCTTCTAATTTCTTCAGGGCAGTTTCCAGGTCAGTCGAAGCTTGAGTAACCCTGTCAGCCTCTTGAACAATTAGCCCCCTGTCATTTCGGGCAGCCTCAAGTTCGGACTCCAAGAAAGTCAGCTTCTTCTGAAGCGCAAGGATCTGCTCCTGCGTCTCGATAATCTCACGAGAGACAGACTCCTCCCGGGCCGTGACATTTTCATTAGCGTAACTCAATCGATCATACCGATCAGATAAGTCGCTGAGATCCTTCAGTATGGACGGTCTGGTCTTATCCCGAGCAGCTCTGGTCCTCTCTATAACAGCGATAAGGGAATCCCGCTCGTTTATAACAGCAGACAGATCAGCCTGCCAAAATACTCGAAGCTCGGCCACCAGCTGATCAGCCTCCAACAATTTCGTCTCCAGAAGCGAAGCCATCCCTGCATCACCAGGAAGATCCCTAAGGATATTTACTTGACCCTGGGCGCATTATCGGGCCAAGGTGAAGGAGGTCCTTTTTTCCACAGCAACCTCGATTCCCCTATTCAAATAACGATGAAAACTGGCAACCATGTCCTGTAACGCGTCGTCCAGAACTTCAGCAGAGGATGGCGTCAGGGAAAGCAGGGACGGCAACGTTGGAGAAGTAACGCTAGAGCTCGCCACCGGAGGAACGGAGTCCGAGTAGAACGATACATGAATAGCGGCCAACTCATCTTCCGCTGCCCGGAAAGCTTGGATACTCGGTAGGGCAGAAAGGTCAATTCTCGGAGCCATCGGAGTAGAGGATGACGCAAGGACCATCGTTCCCTGCCCCGACTGCCCCGATGACTGGCCCGCTAAACTCGAGCCCCCAGAAGGCCCATCAAGACAAGTCGGACGGTGAGGAGGTACACCCTTCTCCACCAATGCCCCTTCGGTCGGGGGGGTCCCAACAACGTCCGTCCTCGACACCGGAGGGGTAGGACCTGTATGTCCAGAATAACAATCAATCGACGTAATCCGAAGGACGTGATGATAGAGCAGATAGGCTTCCTCACAGGTCAAGATTCGGCTAATCTTACCAGGGGAGGGGCATGAAGGCTGCAGCTCATCCACAACTGGTGTGGTCCCCTCACCCGCGATCCCCGAGTTAAACCCAGTCACGTCCTCTGTCCCCGTCACCTTGAAGGGGGATACAGATTGATCTGCCTCATCTTGAAAAGAAACAGGCTCGCGGGAGTCCCCGTCATCCTGGGTCACCGCCTCGACATCTTGAAGCTCTTCTTCTTCTCCTGACACCTAAAAGAGAGAACGAAGACGATTAGAATTAAAGCTTGAAGGAAAGAAGAAAGAAGGAATCGAGAGCAGTTTTGTTACCACTGGCGCAGGGTTAACTTCTTCTCCACTTTCTCTTATGGCTAGCGGGCGGTGCCTAGTCGCAACCAGCTTTCGGGATCGAAAAACACTGCCAACAGGAAAAACTTGCCTGCTACGTTTCAAAATAGGACCAGACGCAACGAGGGACTGATCCCCCAACGTCTCATCTGACGAAACAGGCGGTTGACCCACCTCTGCATCGGCCACTGGAAGGATAAAGTCATCTTTATCATGCTCGTTGCCTTCATTACCCTCAGCAGCGGAGTCCAAATCTGGTATTTCGGCTCTAGTCTTTCTTTTCTTGGCCCATTGAGAGCCTTCCTCCAGACCGGTACCAACAATAAAACTGGTACCTGGGTTAAAACCGACCGGGGGTTTGTTCGCCATGATATAATACAAAGCCGCCATATACAAGATCTCTACTGACTCCTTAATAGCAGGGACCGAGAAAAAGGTACGAGTATGGAACGAATCATAATAATGCCAAGCTCTGATACCATCAAGAAGGCTACCTTCATAACCCAGACAAGAACTGGGGCTGTCCAGACAAAGTTGGCTGTATCCAAACTGCCGGGCAAACCTGCTAGGCAGATAAGGCTCCAGAAAGACAGTATTGCGATTGTGA
Organism: Iris pallida; assembly: GCA_029216955.1. NCBI lineage: Eukaryota > Viridiplantae > Streptophyta > Magnoliopsida > Asparagales > Iridaceae > Iris > Iris pallida. Next base: position 14,952,300 of record JANAVB010011399.1, read on the forward strand.
TACACCAGATGTGCGGGACAAATGTTACGCAGCCATAGGAGCATCTGGCCATCCAGAAGCTGAGGGGGCGCGATACCGTCAATATGTACAGTCTCTATGTCCCTGGCAGTAAAGCGAGGGACGGATACGAAAATATGATACTTATCTGCCCTCGCCAATGCCATCCGACAAGCCCGCATGGTCTCACATTCCCAAGGCTCGTCACAATAACGGAAGATAAATGCGTCATTATCAATCACACCGTCTTCAGAGCCCGGCCTCATCAAAGACGGGTAATGTATCAGCAGCCACCCCATCAAATATTGATAGGGTAACTCAGTTCGTTCAAAATCTTTAGTCACGTCGCGAGCAATGACTTTGGATGTGAAAGTACGAAGGCCACGGTGTATGCTGCACACCATGGCCGGAAGAAGAGCTAACCTGATTCGCAAAACTAACTTTACAGCCGGAAGGATGAAGTTATGACTAATTCTCTCAATAGAACCGGCTCCTCCCGAGACTACACAATTTCGTAGCCAGATCATCAAAAATCCTGCCATAAGCGCTTTCTCGGATAGCTCTTGAGTATCCTGGTAAAAGTAACCGAAAGTATCAGTCTTGCTCCCTAATCCGTCACTGGTAGTGGCCACTCTCTTAGCCGACGACATCAAGTCCTTAACCGCTTCCCGAGATCGAGGGCGACGAGAGGTGACTCGACCTGAGACATCTGCAGGGAAGAGATAGTGCACCCAATCCTTGGTATAGGGATCATTCCCTTCCGAGTTACCATCCTTTCGGGTTATTTGATGGCATGTGTTATAATGGCATAATATCTCCTGGTAAAGAGCCACGAAGCCAGGATACCGTCGTTCCAAATCCTCGAGTTCCTCATTAGTGGGAGTATACGCTTCAAACGCTTCGTCCCCCCAAGGAAGCTTGGAGACCGCGTGCACCTCATGGAGCGCGAGTCCCATCTCCCCTACAGGTGTGTAAAAGGTCCCCGTACGGCAACTATACATTTCCAGCAAAGACATGAACAGCTTCTTGTTTATGGACAAGCTATGACTGGTACCTCGGATAGCGTGGTAAAGGCCAATCTCGCACAAAAAGACCTCATACTTCTACAAGATCCAAGTTGACAAATTGATCCACGAGGGAATAGGGTGTACCCAACCAGGGAACGTCAACCGACCAACGGGATAGGAGCCTTTCCGAGCAAGTTGATTTATAAAAGTATCGGCAGTAGAGAATGTGAAGTTAGGGCCCGCCACATTCAGGAAAGAACCTGGGACCAACCACGTCACAGAACAACTAGTATGCACTTTGCCGGCAGTCACGGACTTCAGATTGTTATTATAATAGATGTTCCCCACAAACATCCCACCTCTGGTAGGGGTTAAAGTCTCCCCCATCTTCCGGTCCAACGGGAGCATATTGAACCAAGATACTGGGAAGTATCGCTCCATCTGGGGGATGCGGATCGCCATCCCGTTAAAAACAAAACTCCAATCCTCCGACACCTCCAGAACATGATCGTTCCCCACGGTCAAGACGTCTCCAAAAAAGAATGCAGGCTTCAAGTACTCCCCTTCAAATTTCCCGGAGTTCATCATAGCATTAAGGAAATGGAAAGACTGATTCTTGATGGCATTCAATCTAGCCATAGGCTCATCGCTCGAAAACTGGTCCGTCATATGCTGAACAATATGGTCGTACCTATAGCCGAGAGCAGCTTGAGCGCTACCCACCAAGAGTTCTCCAGCAGCGTTAACCGGCAGATTCACTATAGAACAGACAGAGAAAAGTGAGTTAAACGGAGGGATGAAGAGAGCTGATTTGGTGCTTTCAAACCCCAGGTGGCTCAAGAAAACATCCATGTGACCCCATGAAGCTCTCATAAGTCTTATGCGGCTCCAAAAAGCCTCATGCGGCTCGAGCTCAGAAGAACGCTTATGCGGCTCCGTACAATAAAAGTCTATGCGGTTTAGCGTCACTTATGCGGCTTTGCCGACAAGGCGCGCATACAGACACGGTGGTTTTCTTATGCGGCTCGCAGCTCAGCCGTAGGGCGAACATGCGATTTACAAAGGCTCGTGCATAAAGTATGCGACGTAGCCATGGCAGTTGGGGTTCTTTAACTCATACATTGTCCTTACCAGTAATGGGGGGCGAACGTCAGGATAAACATCAGGTACGACGACCGGCGGAGTAGCAGCTGCAGCTGAGGCAGAAGTGGAGGCCGCCTTCCTGTCCTTTGCTGCCACGGTCTTCTTGGAAGCCATTAATTATCAAAGAGAGGAAGGGCAATCAAGATAGGAAAGGTCTGAGGAAGAAGAAAGAAAATAAAGAAGCCTTCTCTCTCTTCAAAACTCCTCCTATTTATAGGAAGACGGGAGAAGGAGGACACGTGGGCCAATGACCGACTCATGAAGAACGAAACCGGCTCCTTGGGTTTCGTCTCCAAGATTCACCCAAGGCGTCAAATCTGAAAGATTTAATGAGCTGACCCTTGGGATTCCCCCTACAAAGACGGCGTTGAAACGAATTTGAGGCAGTTAAAGACCCGTACACGTGGCAAGAAGCTATGCGGCTGAACAGTCCTCTGCGACTGAATCACCTACTCGGCTGAACAACCTATGCGGCCAAGATCTCTATGCGGTCAGGGTTTCATATGCGGCTAGAAGAACATAGCCATGCTTCTTATTCAAAGTATTTCAATTTTGTAAATTAAAAACTTTAAAGGGGGTCTTGTAGAAGCATAGAAAATACTAAAGAAAATGACTCATGCGGCCAAAGAACCCCATGCGGCTCAGAAAGTCCATACGGCTCGGAGAGTCATGCGGCATAAGGGGCTATACGGTCCAAGACATCCCATGCGGCTCAGAAAGACACGTGGCAGGACAGCCCTCTCCTTTGCCCTCTCGTATTAATTGCTTGACGGCTGACACCTCTGAAAAAAGTGACAGCCCTGACACAGAAAGAAGTAATTATGACTCTGTCATAATGACGAATCTCTAGGAAAGAGAAAAAAAATCTCTGACACAAATCTTCCAAGAGCCATAAAAATGCCACATGGCCTTGCCACGTGGGCGTTCGTATGCGGCTCACTTCTCATACGGTTCTGAGTGAATCCGTCCTATGCAGCTCAGGCCTAGGAAGCCTCATGCGGCTCGAGCAAAGCACTTCTCATGCGGTTCAGAGTAAATCCGTCCTATGCGGCTCAGGCCGAGAAAGCCTCATGCGGCTCGAGCAAAGAACTTCTTATGCGGTTTAGAATAAATCCGTCTTATGCGGCTCAGGCCGAGAAAAGCCTCATGCGGCTCGAGCAAAGAACTTCTTATGCGGTTCAGAATGAATTCGTCTTATGCGGCTCAGGCCGAGGAAGCCTCATGCGGCTCAAGTAAAAACTCCTCATGCGGCTCAAGAGGATCATCTCCATACGGCTCAGGTGGATGTATCCCTATGCGGCTCACAATGATTACCTCTATGTGGTTCGAAGGCTCAAGGGAGGGCCACTATCCAGACAGCCCTGACACGTGGCCCTAACCCTATGTGGCCCAAAGTCATATGCGGCTCACTCGTCATATGGTTCAGATCCCCCAATGGCTCCTAGGACACGTGTCCTAAGCCGATTAATTTCTCAGATTTACTGCCATCAAAGATTGGGTCAAATCCCAATAATCTGGGACACGTGGCAGGAGAATAAATTTAATTTATTCCAGACATCAGAAGATTATTATGAGGAAGATTTATTCCAATCAGCATTAATTGCTAATGGGATTTGGTGTAATCTACATTCGATGGCTCGGATTCGTCACAATCAAAACTGAACGGCCTGGATTGACCAATCTACGGGCCGCCGCCATCTCCGAGAGCTAATCATTGGCAATCCTAATGATGCCCCCACTATTATAAATAGCAAGGTGTCATTCCCTTGTAAAGATATACACGATCAGAAGGAGAGAGAAAAAGAGAGCTTCCCTCCTAATAATCAGAGAGAAAACCACAGAGAAAGAGAGAAGTCAGAAGAGCAACCCGAAGGAGAGCATTTCTTCATCGACGCCAACTATCTTTTCACAGGAGCCAAGGTTGCATACCGATCGTCCAAGGAGTAAGGCAGGGCTGCTGTCGCCTTCCCGAGCCTCTATCGTCACCCCCCAGAATCTAAAATAAATAATTGTACTTAGATTGATGTACCTAGGTTTTTGTTCCTAGGCTTTCTTTGTACAAGCGAGTTTGTAACGTGAAGTAAAAGTCCGGTCCTCCGAATATTGTTCTGTTCTTTTATATTTCATGGCAAACAACCACGACTACGGTCGAAGCGAAGCGGTACTTAAGTGTTCCCCGGTGAACCTCCGTTAGCTGGGACAGCACCCCTACAGCTAATCCAAGATTGATCAACGCTTTACAAACTAAAGATTTATTGAGATCTAGTTGCAATTGTTATTTGATAGATTTTGGATTTTAGATTTGATGGATAATAATATTTAATAGTTTAATTTTACAAAAGGTAACATATATTGATCTTCATAGGTTAATGTTTGTCATCTTTTGATATATTTATTTTTCTGTCACTATATTCTATATTTAAACTTGATTTGATATTGTGACTATTCATTGAATATTATAGTCTTGTGATTTCGTCTTTCACTTGTGAAATCTTCAATGATTTTTGAGCTTTATATTATTATCTTCTTATTCAAGTTACTTACTGTCTACAACAGTAACTCTTTGCAGGAGAGAAGTCATGCATATTGAATGTCTCTCTCTCAAAGCGCTTCTTTTCTTTAAACCTTACGGTTGTCAGGTGGACACCATGCTAAGGCTTTAAAAGAGAAGAAATGAACTTTAATAAGAAGACGTAATATTTTTGAATTAGTTTCCTACTTCTGAAAATATGTCTCTGAAATTCTTAAATTTTATCTATACTATTATTTTGGATATAACCATGTAAATGTAGAGTAGTAATTGTTACAAATCAATTATCCCCTTGACATGCCATATATATCTAGAATACACTTTTCTTTGGACATTTATCTCGTTATGTTTATTTGTTCAAATGGATTTATTTATGATTTATGGGTTCTTTTATTGAAATTATTTTCGTGATTTGAATCGCCAGCTTTCAGTCTGAGGACTAAATGGACGCATTCGAACATTTATGAAGATAGTTTTTTTTCGTAATAAATTCTATATTTTTGAAAAATCTTGTTTTTTTGATTTATTGAATCTGTCCGGTACTCAAATGTTATTATTAAAGACAGTTTTCAAAATCTTTTAATGCCTTGAAATATTTCTTTTATATATATATATATATATATATATATATATATATATATATATATATATATATATATATATATGTATATATATTGGAGGTATATTTTGTTTGTTCATCTTTAAGCATTTATTCATTGGATATTTATTTTATTTGCCTAAAGATGATATTTGTTTTTTTGGAATTTTATATGCATTTGATCAAAGGGAAGAAATATGCATATCTTGGATATTTCTTAGATTTTGTTATTATTATTTATTTTATCTATTCTTGCATATAAATTTCTTCGAAACTATATACGCATATGTTAAGGGGGAGCAAATTAATTGTTTCAATTTTTTTATGCCCTTAATATGTGGTATACCTAGTTCATCATGAACATATATCCTTTTACTTAAAATATCTTGTTGAGTTGTTCATGATATTTGGATTTGTATTAGATAAAAGAATATATGATTATTATTATTTATTCTCTCATTCGAGCTTCTTGCCAAATATATAATTAATTTAATTTGTTGATAATCCTTTGAGCTTAAATTGATTTGGCATTTCTTATTGAGATTTTATCTTAAAGTTCATGATTATCTATATTTAGACTGATCATACTTTGTGGGAGAGCATTCAAGTCGACTGAATTTCTCCTTCTCAAGTATTTTGTCTTCATTACCTTCATGTTTTTCTAGTGGATATTTATTTATCATGATAAGGTAATTGAGTTCAAATCCATGAACTTTGGTATAGATTTTGTATAGATTCTAGTATATCTATTTTGATTTCTTTTCAATGAGTATACTCCTTATGGAATTGATTCACTAATTTGTATGGCAAATTATGAATCATATTTTTTTGTGATCATTGCTAAAAGTCTTATTTTTCTATATTTGGTATTTTATATTGGTATACTAGATCTGTAAAAATTTTAGGGATTACTTATGACCAATTATTGATATCTTATTAAAGTCCTTTGTTGGTTTCTTTCAAAACTATAGTTATATTCTTTCTTAGACTGTGTTTTGAATGATTAGTTTCAAATTTCTACCCGGATTGTTGTTCATGATTATTTTTGCCTTCCTTATTTAAAAGATTGATTTCATTTTATAGCTTATTACGGGGGAGCATATTTTTTTTGATCATGTCAAAGGGGGAGAAATAAGTTTAAGTTAGCAAAGAATATTTTAGTAACATGTGTTTATTAGTGATATATGCATCTATTGTATCTATCTTAAACTTAACCGATTTGCCATAATAAAAAAGGTGAAGATTGTTAGCCCAATGATTATATCATATTTTTGAATATAGCTAATCAATTAAGTTTACCATAATGACATCACTAATATTCATGTAATCACTATCATGTTGCTACTTAAACTTAGCATTGTCCTAAATGGTTTATATCATATTGCCATGCTTGTATCATACTGCATCATATTATTTTGTTCGTCTAACATGTACATGCAGGCAAGCAGTAAGAATAATCAAATCAGGACATATACAATGAATAATTTTTGATGGTCCAAAGACGGCATTATACAAGAAGATATCTCTGAACCGCCTAACGACCTATCCGGGGCCTCGCATCGGGGGTTCTGCTGCCCAGTCAGCGGACAGGGGTCGAGGGGGCAGCACCCTCCGTCAGGGGTTCGGGAGCGAAGCCCCCGAAAGGTATTCAAATTTCCAGATCTGTTTATCTTTGGACAACTGCCGTCAAGGAAAAATACGTCTTCAATGTCAGAAAAAAGACGTCATCAAAAGGGCTATTAGTTTTTATATTTATTTTGTATTTTTCCTTTTATTGAGTCTAGAAAAAATATGAGATTGATCGGATCGGTACTGGCTTAGGTTTTTCTCAATCCACAAATAAAAATAAGCCTACCTAGTTATCCCACAAATCTACAATTCCAAAAAGCCCAAAACCTATGCAAATTTGGTCCATTCCTTACTGTTCTGACCAAGCAGAACTCTGACAGAACTCTGACCGAGTTCGGTCCGAGTTCGGCCCGAGTTCGGTCTAGGTAAATTTGAAATACAGTTCCCACTAAATCTGCATCCAACGTTCGTATGCGAAATCCTAGCATCCGAACTCTGCCCGAACTCTGCCCGAGTTCGATCCTCTAAAAATACTATAAATAGAGTTGAGATTACCATTCATTTCGACAATCCAATTTCATCTCTTCTCTTCTCTGTCTAAAGTGTTCTGAGCTTTTTACTTTCATATCTAAGCCTTTACGACTCTTAGCCAAGCCAGTACAATTTCTGTTTAATCTAGAGTTTGGTGTTGAAGAGTTGTATCGGAGGCTGTATTCAAAAAATATTCTAGTTTTCCAATTGTCTTCTGGAGTCGATCGTGCACTCGTCACCAAGCACAGTGTTGTGAAGTCGATCGTGCACTTGTCACCAAGCACGGTGTTGTAAGAGTTGCAAGCGCTCAGTTAAAGCTTGTGCCATAGTGGATTAACAGCGAGCAAGAGTACTCGCGACTAGACTAGTCCTCTCAGAGGGAAACCAGTATAAATCGTGGTGTTCTCTGAGTTTGAATTCTTGACTCTTACTTTACCGTATTTTATTTAACGTCTTTTATCTGCCATAGTATATAACTGCTTAATATTTTTAGTTGGTGATTATTTTTCACTGCACACGTACACACTCTATTCACCCCTCCTCTAGAGGTTATCAACGGTCCTACAGATGGATCGTCACCTTCTGGCAGATCTGGAGAGCTTGGGCATAGAGGTGATAGTTCCTGGGGTCGAGGAGCAGATATAGGGTCTCCAGGTGCAGTCAGAGCTGATGGACAGAGTCAGGGCAGCTCAGTTTGAGGATGAGGCTCTGAGGGTCATCAGGGAGCAGGTCCGGGCAGGACTGTTGGATGAGTTCTCTATAGCGGGATATGGGTCATTGAGTCATAGTACCAGATTGTGCATGCCGAGCGGAGGATTTCGGGAGGAGGTTCTTCAGGAGGCGCATCGTTCTCAGTACTCTATGCATCCAGGAGCTAACAAGATGTATAGAGACTTGAGACAGCATGTTTGGTGGTATGGCATGAAACGCGAGGTGGCTCAGTTCGTTTCTAGATGCTTAGTGTGCCAGCAGGTGAAAGCCGGGAGGCAGAGACCCGGTGGATTGCTCCAGCCACTACCCATTCCTGAGTGGAAGTAGGAGCATATCACTATGGAATTTGTATCTAGGCTTCCGCACTCTCTAGGAGGGAAGGATACGATTTGGGTCATTGTTGATCGATTGACCAAATCGGCCTATTTTTTGCCTTTCAAGGTGGGTTTGTCTACGGAGAGGCTGGCCGAGATGTACGTGCGGTAGATAGTCCGATTGTACAGGGTTCTAGTGAGTATAGTCTCGGATCGGAACAGCCGATTTACTTCCCACTTCTGGAGGAGTTTGCAGCTTAGCTTGGGTACATCGCTCAAGTTCAGTACCGCATACCACCCCCAGACAGACGGGCAGTCGGAGAGGATGATTTAGACCCTCGAGGATATGCTTCGTACCTGTGTCTTGGACTTCGGGGGATCTTGGGAGGACCACCTTCACTTGGTAGAGTTTGCTTACAATAACAGCTACCAAGCCAGAATAGAGATGTCACCTTTCGAGGCTCTATACGGACGGAGGTGCCGTACTCCCTTGTCTTGGAATGATGTCGGCGAGAGGGTTTTGCTTGGCCCTGAGATGGTAGTGGATGCTGCAAACAAGGTCAGGGTTATCAGAGATAGACTTCGGGTGGCACAGGATAGGCAGAGACATTGGACCGATAGCCACCGGAGGCCGTTGGAGTTTGAGGTATAGTTTAGATTTTTCTAGTATTTGAGTCTGATTGTGATTGTTTTAGATCAAGTTTTAAGCCTTGTATTTTTGTTCTAGGTTGGTGATATTGTGTTTCTGCGAATTTCTCCGACGCGTGGCACAATTCGTTTTGGTGGCGGCGGAAAGCTTAGTCCATGATACATCGGACCTTTCCGTATCTTGGGCAGGGTCGGTGCAGTGGCCTACCGACTGGAGTTACCATCCGTACTAGAGGAAGTGCACAACGTGTTCCATGTGTCACAGCTGAGACGGTACGTGGCAGATCCTAGTCACGTCTTAGACCACTCTGAGATCGAAGTGGGACCGTCACTCAGCTATCCAGAGAAGCCGGTTGAGATCTTGGACCGAAGAGAGAAGGTGCTCCGGAACCAGGTCATTCCCTTGGTTCAAGTTGCATGGAGGCACCACCCTCCAAGTGAGTCTAGCTGGGAGAGAGAGGATGACATACGGGAGCGATTCCCATATCTCTTCGAGCCTTGAGGTAAAATTCTTTCTTTTCCTTCCTTGTTCTATTCATGTTGCGGTGTTAGTTTCTCATTCAATTTCGAGGACGAAATTCTTTTAAGGAGGGTAGATTTGTCACCCCCAGTTTTCAAATTAGGGGTACTTTTGTTATTTTCGAAGTTTTATAATTTTGGGAATTTTATTTGATTTTATAGGATTTTTAGGGATTTATTTGATTTAGTTTTAATTTTATCCAATTCGAACTTATGTTGGAGACCCGGATAGCCTGGACACTAGTGAGACCCACATACTAGCTGGGCTTGGCCCACATGCCATCCTAACTAGGCTAGAAACCAAAAACCATACTTCCATGGCTTAACTAGTCATTTTAGAGTCTTAATTAGTCAATTAGAAGTTAAACTGAAACAAACCGAACCAAACCAAACCCGAAAAGAACCAAACCAAGTCTAATGGGTTGGAGGCCTAATGGGTCTCCACCCAAACCCGTTAAGACCCCCCCACAAGCCAACAACAACAGCAGCAGTTAGCAGTAGCTGCAGCAGCAGCTCAAGCAGTGGCAGCAGCAGCAGTTAGCAGTAGAGTAGCAGCAGTTAGCAGTAGAGCAGTAGCAGGAAGGTTAAGGGAAGGAGAAGGAAAAGAAGAAGGAAAGGTTAATGAGGAATAAGGAGAAGAAGAAGAATAGGAAAAAGAATAGGAAGAAGAATGAGAATAAGAATAAGAAGAAGAATTAGAAGAAGAAGAATTGGAAGAATTAGAAGAAGAAGAATTGGAAGAATTAAAAGAAGAAGAATTTGAAGAGGAAGAACTAGAAGAAGAAGAATAAGGAAAAGAATAAGAAGAAGGATAAGGAAAAGAATAAGGATAAGAAGAAGAATAAGAATAAGGAGAAGGAAAGCAAAAAGAAGTAGAAGAAGAAGAGTGGTAGTGTAGAAAATATGGGAAATCAAATTAGAGAGGGTTGTGAGTGAATCGGATTTGGTGAAAGGGTAAAATGGAGTTCCGAGTGTCGGAACGCGTCCAAAATTGGATGATATTTAGATTATGTAAATTAGATTTTGTGGGTAGGCTCCCGAGTTGAAATTAGGGTATCGTGTGGGAGTAGGACGATGGTATCGCACGATATCATTGAGTATCTCACGATACTCAAGATAATCGGTGATTCGGCAACATACGCCGTAAGATGGACTGGATGTCCACTCTACCTAGGAAGCTTGGTAGGTAACGATAGTATAGACTAGTATCCTACTATCCTAGGAAGCACGGGTCGAAATACCAAGCGTAGCTAGGCTAACTTGGTATTGGGCTAGGTTAGGAATTTACCTTTGTAAAGGGTAAATTTAAGATATTGGCCTATGGCCAAGATATGGGTTTCGGAGTTCAAGATGGACTTGGATATGGATTGTAAAGGTTGGTAATGGTTAGAAATAGTCGCCTAGACCTAGTCTTGACCTTGGTTGACCATAGTTGACTTTTTAGACCAAAAGTCAACCATGGGTCAACACTTAACCCAATTTAGTCCCAAATTCCATTTGACTTGAACAGTTGACCAAAAGTCAACTGTTAGTCACCGTTGACCTAGGGTTGACCTAGTGTTGACCAGAGTTGACCAGTTGACCTAAAGTCAACTGTAAGTCAACTTTTGACCTAGTTTAATTCGGGTTGATTTTCAATGTTCTCCTATGACCAGGTTTGACCTAACTAGACTTCCTAAACATAGTATTGATACGTCTTGTTATCTATAGGTCCTCGAGGCGCTGTATTGGATCCAGTTGACATATTATATCATATCATAGGCGAGTACATTCTCTGATAACTTTTTTCCAATTTATGATAAATGTTATGATTCATGTACTTAGTATAGATGTACTTATTCCTGACACATGGTTCTCACGGATTGGTATTCCTGGATCTCGACGAGAGGTGTTACTCCTTGTTAGCTTGGGATGTATTGTGCAAGCTCCTTTGTAGCTCTTGTGCAATATATGGTCACCGATTTTAGAGAAGATTTGTTCCCTTCTCATAGAATCCCTTGCAGTGACGTGTTCTGTTTGGATCCATTCTACCAGTTGGGGGTGGGGGAGTAGTAGCGTATGCCTATGATCAAATTCATCCTGCATTCTCGAATAGTGTTAGTCATTTACCGCACTTATGACTAGCCAGGCCAGTTGCTTACAGGTGTCCAAGCCGATCACAAGTTGAAACTACTACTCACACACATTTGATAGATGGCTTACCCTGATTTGTGTACATACCATGATCAGTTCTACTTTCCTGTTCTAACTCTAGTTCTACAGCTTACCATACCATGATACATATATGTACACTCCATGATTTTATTGTATATGCTCTATTTACATTCTTATGGCTTTTATTCTATCTTGAGATCTGTTATGAGATATATGTACTCGTTTCATCCTGACCAAATATGTTGACAATGTTTACAGATACAGAGGAGGACTATTACTGCACTTACTATGACCCACCGGACGTAGTAGGTTTAGAGACAGATACCCTAGACCCGCAGGGTGCAGTACCGCAGGGCGAGATACCGCCTATCATGTAGATAGAGTAGGTTTTTGTACTGGACTTTGTCTCCAGTTACTTTTGGGACTGTTATTATTTTGACAATATTAGAGACTTTGGACTTGGACTTGTATATTTTTTGTGTTGGACTTGACATGTTATATTTCTATTTGTCGTGTTGTCTTTATCATTCAGTACTTTACTTTATCATCTTAGAGTTGTGATTGATTACTCATATATTATCATTGCTTGTCCTCTATTCGGAGTTGACCATATTCTCGACAGGTTTTTGATATTATATAAACTGTTTTTAGAGTAGTAAACCTACATCGTTCCATGCCGGTTTTATGGTGTGGGCTGGGCGTTGTTACGCAACGTGCCCTTACAGCGGGTGTGGGTCGTGACACATTTTTAGTGGTAGCCCACGCAGGTCCTGAAGTCGCAATAAGTGCGATGTCGTAGCAGCACTCGTCTTAGAGTGTTGACTACGAGCCTATGTTACATATAGGAGGTAGTAGGCTAAGAGTACTCAATCACAGTAGGATCTTTCCTTGCTTATCTTACTTACCGCCTTTGATATTGATTTTATGTGTTCTAGCTGTCCTCCTTTGATATAGTCCTTCTTGTGCCATATTGATATCTTCCTTTCAATCTGTCTCCAGGATGGTTATGACTCATTCTTCCGGTGAGGAGCACGGAGAGACGGAGAGGTCTGCTACCTCTGGCGGACAGGCTCCAGTCACTTCCCTGCAGTTGGGACTTCAGTAGGGGCTGTCGGGGGTACTCCTCCAGCGCTCTCGATGACTGTCCCTGGGGTCATTGCGGGTGCTCTTCCTGCAGTCCCGGGGGCTACGACGGGAGCTTTCGGGGGCGTTCTTTCTCCTCCTCCTCAGCAGAGGACTCCTCCGATGGTGGTGGGAGCTATTCCTTCATTTTCTCCTCTGCCTACAGACGTGGGTCAGATGCTCGCATTCTTTCAGCAGGTGCTGGAGTCCCAGTGGGCCAAGCACGAGGCACAGATGAGACAGACTAAGGCCATGCGCCAGGGCATGGAGGATGCTCATAGGTTGGCCTTGGCTACGTTGGAGCGTGGAGCTCCACAGCGGGAGGTGCAGCAGCAGAAGCCCGGAGACATCCAGGCTTTCAAGAAGATGGGTCTGAGGGATTTTAGAGGGACCGAGGGCATTGTATATGCTGATGACTGGCTCGAGGATATCGAGCGTCAGATGAGGGCCTCCCGCCTGGCAGACGACCTGAAGGTCGAGGTGGTTGGCTTGCAGTTATTAGATATTGTCTGGACATGGTTCCGGAATGAGCCGGCTCTTGCAGGAGAGGGCCACACTTGGGCTGAGTTTCGGGCCCTGTTCAGAGAGAAGTTCTTTTCCTCCATAGACAAGATCGACCTAGTGCGACAGTTTCAGAACCTGCAGCAGGGCAGTATAACTGTGGAGGAGTACGCGGCAGAGTTCGACCGGCTGAGCCGATACGCCGAGTACATGGTGAGCGACCCAGTGATCCGAACAGAGCACTTCCGGGAGGGATTGACATAGGATATCAAGATCCTGATCCCTTCCTTCTATGCAACATATGCAGAGGTCTATGCGGAGGCTCGAAAGGTAGAGAGAGAGTGGGGCTTGAAGCCGAAGAGGGATCGTGATTTATTTTCAGGGGCCAGTAGCAGCGTGGGGGCTGTTAAGCGCCCTCAGCTTCAGCATCAGCCGTTCCAGCATCATCAGCAGCAGGTGCAGACCAAGGCACCTGTCCAGAGGGTTCAGCAGCGTCAGGGGCAGGATGATCCTCCGTGCTACTACGGCAAGAAGCCGGTCACCTCTTTGAGTTCTGCAGGAGGAGGCTGGGTTTGTGCCTCTTTTGCGGTACCGCTGGGCATCAGATACGGGAGTGTCCTAAGAACCCCCGTGTTGCTGGAGCAGCTCAGAGGGCACCTGTTCCGAGGGCACCAGCTAGTATTCTTGTAGTTCAGCAACGGGGTCCACTTTCGACACAGCAGCAGCAGTTTGTCCAGCACCGCCAGCAGAGGGGTGTTCAGGGTAGATCTTTTGCTCTTGCAGCCGAGGAGATGGAGCCAATTGCAGATGTTGTCGCAGGTTCTGTTCTGCTCGATTCTTTTTCAGCTTTAGCCTTGTTTGATTCTGGTACTACGCACAGTTTTGTGTCTGTTTCTTTTGCTCTTAGGCACAATATCATTGCTGAGTATCTTGGTAGGACTTCCAAGATTATGACTAAGAATGGCATCATGCTGGTTAATAATGTTTGCAAGGGACGGAGAGTTTCTTTTAGAGGTCGGGAGCTGAGTACGTGTTTACTCGTAATGCCACTTTCGAGTTACGATGTGGTGCTCGATATGGACTGGTTGAGCATGCACCATTCTAGCATAGACTGTAGAGGAGGCAGGATTCTGTTTAGGCCGCCAGGAGAGCCAGAGTTTGAGTTCGCCAGAGGGGCAGCGGAGCCAGGAGATAGATTCTGCGGAGCTTTGTTGGCGGGGCCAGTATTGCCACATCCACTTATTGCTGAGTTCTTGGATGTCTTTCCCAAGGAGTTGCCCAGGATGCTGCCAGATCGTGATGTTAAGTTTTCTATAGACCTAGTGCCAGGCACTGAGCCTATCTCACAGCACGTTTATAGAATCAACAACAGTGAGTTAGCGGAGCTGAAGAAATAGGTCGACGAGCTTCAGGACAAGGGCTTTATCTGATCTAGTTCTTCACCTTGGGGCGCACCAGTTCTTTTCGTCCCGAAGAAGGATGGTACGGTACGTATGTGCATCGATTACAGGGTGCTCAATAACCTTACTATCAAAAACAAGTATTCTTTGCCAAGGATTGATGACTTGCTCGACCAGTTGAGCGACACGAGGGTGTTCTCGAAGATTGACTTGCGTACCAGGTACCATCAGCTGAAGGTGAAGCAGGATGACATTTCGAAGACTGTATTTCGGAATCGCTATGGCAAGTATGAGTATACCATCATGCCGTTTGGATTGACCAACGCCCCGGTAGTATTCATGAACTTGATGAACAAGGTATTCCATTAGTACCTTAACAAGTTCGTGGCGGTCTTCGTCGATGACATTCTCATCTATTCGAAGACGCCAGAGGAGCATGAGGAGTACCTGAGGATTGTGCTGGACACTCTCAGGAGGGAGCAGCTATACGAAAAGCTATCGAAGTGTGAGTTCTTCTTGGATCGCGTGGAGTTCCTAGGCCATGTTGTCTCTGGCGAGGGGATTTCAGTGGATTCGAAGAAGATTTCTGTAGTGGAGTCCTGGTCTACGCCGAGCTTTGTAGTAGAGGTTCGGAGTTTTCTGGGTCTGGCAGGTTATTACCGGAGGTTCGTGCAGGACTTTTCCAGGATTGTCCAGCCGATGACCTGACTTACCATGAAGGACGAGGAGTTTGTTTGGTCCGAGGAGTTCCAGGCCACCTTTGAGGAGCTGAAGGCGAGGTTGACTACAGCTCCTATCTTGACGCTGCCATCTGGATCTGCTGGTTATACGATCTACAGTGACGCTTCAGGACGGGGTTTGGGTTGTGTACTTTAGCAACAAGGGAAGGTGATTGCCTATGTATCTAGGCAGTTACGTCCTCATGAGAGGAATTACCCTACCCACGATCTGGAGCTAACAGCGGTCATCTTTGCTTTGAAGCTGTGGAAACACTATCTGTACGAAGAGCATGTAGAGATTTACGCTGACCACAAGAGCTTGAAGTACGTGTTTACCCAGAAGGAGCTGAATATGAGGCAGAGGCGATGGTTAGAGCTGATGAAGGATTTTGATATATCCTTACAGTACCATCCGAGGAAGGCCAACGTGGTTGCGGATGCTTTGAGCAGGTATCCCGTGGCCATGTGTTTGACGATGGATCGTCACCTTCTGGCAGATCTGGAGAGCTTAGGCATAGAGGTGATATTTCCTGGGGTCGATGAGCAGATGTGGGGTCTCCAGGTACAGTCAGAGCTGATGGATAGAGTCAGGGCAGCTCAGTTTGACGATGAGGCTCTGAGGGTCATCAGGGAGCAGGTCTGGGCAGGGCTGTTGGATGAGTTCTCTCTAGCGGGAGATGGGTCGTTGAGGCATGGTACCAGATTGTGCGTATCGAGCGGACAACTTCGGAAGGAGGTTCTTCAGGAGGCACATCGTTCTCATTACTCTATGCATCCAGGAGCCAACAAGATGTATAGAGACTTGAGATAGCATGTTTGGTGGTATGGCATGAAACGCAAGGTGGCTCAGTTCGTTTCTAGATGCTTGGTGTGCCAGCAGGTGAAAGCCGGGAGGCAGAGACCCGGTGGATTGCTCCAGCCACTATCCATTCCTGAGTGGAAGTGGGAGCATATCACTATGAACTTTGTATCTGGGCTTCCGTGCTCTCCAGGAGGGAAGGATACGATTTGGGTCATTGTTGATCGATTGACCAAATCGGCCTACTTTTTGCCTTTCAAGGTGGGTTTGTCTACGGAGAGGCTGGCCGAGATGTACGTACGATAGATAGTCTGATTGCACGGAATTCCAGTGAGTATAGTCTCGAATCGGGACAGCCTATTCATTTCCCACTTCTGGAGGAATTTGCACCTTAGCTTGGGCACATCGCTCAACTTCAGTACCGCATACCACCCCCAGACAGATGGACAGTCGGAGAGGACGATTCAGACCCTCGAGGATATGCTCCATACCTGTGTCTTGGACTTCATAGGATCTTGGGAGGACCACCTCAACTTGGTAGAGTTTGCTTACAACAACAGCTACCAAGCCAGTATAAAGATGTCACCTTTCGAGGCTCTATACGGACGGAGGTGTCGTACTCCCTTGTCTTGGGATTATGTCAACGAGAGGGTTTTGCTTGGCCCTGAGATGGTAGTGGATACTGCAGAGAAGGTCAGGGTTATCAGAGAGAGACTTCGGGTGGCGCAGGATAGGCAGCGACATTGGGCCGATAGCCACCGGAGGCCGTTGGAGTTTGAGGTATAGTTTAGATTTTTCTAGTATTTGAGTCTGATTGTGATTGTTTTAGATCAAGTTTTAAGCCTTGTATTTTTGTTCTAGGTTGGTGATCTTGTGTTTCTGCAGATTTCTTCGACGCGTGGCACGATTCGTTTTGGTGGCAGCGGAAAGCTTAGTCCACGATACATCGAACCTTTCCGTATCTTGGACAGGGTCGGTGCAGTGGCCTACCGACTGGAGTTACCGCTCGTACTAGAGGGAGTGCACAACATGTTCCACGTGTTATAGCTGAGACAGTACGTAGCAGATCCCAGTCACGTCTTGGACCACTCTGAGATCGAAGTGGGACCGACACTCAGCTATCCAGAGAAGCCGGTTGAGATCTTGGACCGAAGGGAGAAGGTGCTCCGGAACCAGGTCATTTCCTTGGTTCCAGTTGCATGGAGGTACCACTCTCCAGGTGAGTCTACCTGGGAGAGAGAGGACGACATGCGGGAGCGATTCCCATATCTATTCGAGCCTTAAGATAAAATTCTTTCTTTTTCTTCCTTGTTCTATTCATGTTGCGGTGTTAGTTTCTCATTCAATTTCGATGACGAAATTCTTTTAAGGAGGGTAGATTTGTCACCCCCACTTTTCGAATTAGGGGTATTTTAGTTTTATAATTTTTGGGAATTTTATTTCATTTTATAGGATTTTTAGGGATTTGTTTGATTTAGTTTGAATTTTATCCAATTCGGACTTAAGTTGGAGACCCGGGTAGCCTACACACTAGTGGGACCCACATACTAGCTGGGATTGGCCCACATGCCATCCTAACTAGGCCAGAAACCAAAAATACTTTCATGGCTTAACTAGTCATTTTAGAGGCTTAATTAGTCAATTAGAAGTTAAACCGAAACAAACCGAACCAAACCAAACCCGAAAAGAACCAAACCAAGTCTAATGGGTTGGAGGCCTAATGGGTCTCCACCCAAACACATTAAGACCCCCCTCCCCCACAAGCCAACAGTAGCAACAGCAGTTAGCAGTAGCTGCAGCAGCTCAAGCAGTGGCAGCAGCAGCAGTTAGCAGTAGAGCAGCAGCAGCTAGCAATAGCAGCAGTAGCAGGAAGGTTAAGGGAAGGAGAAGGATAAGAAGAAGGAAAGCTTAAGGAGGAATAAGGAGAAGAAGAAGAATAGGAAGAAGAATGAGAAGAAGAATAAGAAGAAGAATTAGAAGAAGAAGAATTGGAAGAATTAGAAGAAGAAGAATTAGAAGAGGAAGAATTAGAAGAAGAAGAAGAAGAAGAATAAGGAAACAAATAAGAAGAAGGATAAGGAAAAGAATAAGGATAAGAAGAAGATTAAGAATAAGGAGAAGGGAAGGAAAAAGAAGTAGAAGAAGAAGAAGAAGAAGAAGAAGAGAGGTAGTGTAGAAAATGTGGGAAATCAAATTAGAGAGGGTTGTGAGTGAATCGGATTTGGTGAAAGGGTGAAATGGAGTTCCGAGTGTCAGAACGCGTCCAAAATTGGATAAGACTTAGATTATGTAAATTAGATTTTGTGGGTAGGCTCCCAAGTTGAAATCAGGGTATCGTGTGGGAGTAGGACGATGGTATCGTACGATATCATTGAGTATCTCGTGATACTCAAGATAATCGGTGATTCGGCAACATACGCCGTAAGATGGACTGGATGTCCACTCTACCTAGGAATCTTGGTAGGTAATGATAGTATAGGCTAGTATCTTACTACCCTAGGAAGCACAGGTCGAAATACCAAGCGTAGGTAGGCTAACTTGGTATTGGGCTAGGTTAGGAATTTACCTTTGTAAAGGATAAATTTAAAATATTGGCCTACGGCCAAGATATGGATTTCAGAGTTCAAGATGGACTTGGATATGGATTGTAAGGGTTGGTAATGGTTAGAAATAGTCGCCTAGACCTAGTCTTGACCTTGGTTGACCACGGTTGACTTTTTAGACCAAAAGTCAACCATGGGTCAACACTTTACCCAATTTAGTCCCAAATTCCATTAGACTTGAACAGTTGACCAAAAGTCAACTGTTAGTCACCATTGACCTAGGGTTGACCTAGAGTTGACCAGAGTTGACCTGTTGACCAAAAGTCAACTGTAAGTCAACTTTTGACCTAGTTTGATTCGGGTTGACTTCCAATGTTCTCCTATGACCAGGTTTGACCTAACTAGACTTGTCTTGACCTAGAATGACTTAATAGGATTTAATTTGATTTGACTTTACTTCCTAAACATAGTATTGATACGTCTTGTTATCTATAGGTCCTCGAGGCACTGTATTGGATCCAGTTGACATATTATATTATATCACAGGCGAGTACATTCTCTGATAACTTTTTTCAATTTATGATAACTGTTATGATTCATGTACTTAGTGTAGATGTACTTATTCCTGACACATGGTTCTCACGGATTAGTATTCCTGGATCTCGACGAGAGGTGTTACTCCTTGATAGCTTGGGATGTATTGTGCAAGCTCCCTTGTAGCTCTTGCACAATATATGGTTACCGATTCTAGAGAAGATTTTCTCCCTTCTCATAGAATTTCGTGCAGTGACGTGTCCTGTTTGGATCCATTCTACCAGTTGGGGTGGGGGAGTAGTAGCGTATGCCTGTGATCAAATCCATCCCGCATTCCCAAACAGTATTAGTCATTTACCGTACTTATGACTAGCCAGGCCAGTTGCTTACAGGTGCCCAAGCCGATCACAAGTTGAAACTACTACTTACACACATTGGATAGATGGCTTACTCTGATTTGTGTACATACCATGATCGGTTCTACTTTCCTATTCTAACTCTAGATCTACAGCTTACCATGCCATGATACATATATGTACACTCCATGATTTTATTGTATATGCTCTATTTACAGTCTTATGGATTTTATTCTATCTTGAGATCTGTTATGAGATATATGTACTCGTTCCATCCTGGCCGAATATGTTGACAATGTTTACAGATGCAGAGGATGACTATTACTGCACTTACTACGACCCACCGGACGTAGTAGGTTTAGAGACAAATACCCTAGACCCGTAGGGTGCAGTACCGCAGGACGAGATACCGCCTATCCTGTAGATAGAGTAGGTTTTTGTACTGGACCTTGTCTCCAGTTACTTTTGGGACTGTTATTATTTTGACTAGTATTAGAGACTTTGGACTTGGACTTGTATATTCTTTGTGTTGGACTTGACATGTTATATTTCTATTTGTCGTGTTGTCTTTATCATTCAGTACTTTACTTTATCGTCTTAGAGTTGTGATTGAGTACTCATATATTATCATTGCTTGTCCTTCGTTCGGAGTTGACCATATTCTCGACAGGTTTTTAATGTTATATAAACTATTTTTAGAGTAGTAAACCTATAGCGTTCTACGCCATTTTTACGGTGTGGGCTGGGCGTTGTTACGCACACGTGCCCTTACAGCGGGTGCGGGTCGTGACACTTCTTCTTAAAGCTGAACATAAAAAGTAAAAATATATTAAAGAGAGAGGAGCAACAAGTGAGAATAAGAGAGAAGGAGAACCTCGGAAGAGAGAAAGAGGAGTGTCAGAGGAGAGACGGAGATCGGGAAGAGCGCGGAGGCTCGAAAAAGGGTGACGGAGTGCGACGGACGGTACGACGGTACGGAGGTCGGAAGAGGAGCGGGGGGTTTTGGAAGTCGTCGGTCGGAACGGTCGGAGGCGCACGGGGCTTCTCGGCCACGGAGGAGCTGGAGCGGAAGGCGACGGTGAACGGCTGTCAGCGGCGAGAAGATGGCTCGTCGGAGGAGGCGGAGACTGACGCAGGACGGAGGCCAGGGTTTGGGTGGCGCGCGGAGGAGCGGGAGAGAGAGAGACTTAGGGGAAACTCATTGGGATGTTCTTCTGTGGGGCAGCGTCGGATCTCCGGCCGGCGGCGGACAGTTAAAGGGGTGGTGGTCGTTAAATTTTGGGGTTCTCCTTTGTTGTTACTTTGGGGGTTTTGGGTTTTGGCTGCCGCGAACGGTCGCAATAGTGGCCGGCCGCGGTGGCAGTAGCTGGTGATGACTGGTGATGGTGGTTATGGGGGTTTGTGTGGCGGGGACGCCGGGATGGCGAGGTCTGGAAGGTGGTTGGGCGGTGGCGGTTCTGGTATTGGAGAGTAGTAGACGTGTGCTGTGGTCGCGGGGACGGTGCTGCTGGTGATTGTGGTGGTTGGGTTGATGGGGCAGCGGGTGATCGGTGATGGCCGGTCGACGAGGGTGGCAGTTCTGGTGACGGGAGACGGTGGCTGCGTTGATGGAAGATGGATGGCTGGGGTCGGGCTCGGGTCTGGCCGGGAGAGGAGGAGGTCACGATGATGCAGCGATGATGGTGGTGGCGTCAAAGTTGGCAGGGTTGCTGGTTGGGAGTCGAGACGGAGGCGGCTGACGCGAGTGGGGACGCTGTTTAGACTAGAGATTAGCTTTAAGGATTTGTTGGTGTCGGGGTGTATCCGACACGGAAAAGGAGAATGTAGATGTAAACTATGGAATAAGATGTGGACACCGACACGATGCACGACAATTATGGAGAGAAATTTTTGTGGATGTGAGGATTTATGGAGGAGTACCTGCCTATTTATAGGACGTGAAAATTTTTAGTTGGATAATGATTAGGAATATTTAAAACCCAATTAGATAATTCTCTACTTAATTTAAATAATTTTTGAAAACAATTCAAATCAATTCCAAATTCGATCCAAATTAAATATAGATAAATCTAAATCCATACATTCAAATTTGTAATCCTCATAATTAATTTTAACAAATATCAACCATTTTAAAAATATTTTTATGAACACTAAAATTATAATAATAATTAATTTCAAAAATTATATTATTATCTAAAAATAAACCAATAAAATATTTATGAAATATATATATGTATGCAGGAAAAATATTATCAATAATTGTTATAAACGAAAGGCTTGGTATAAATAAAATAAATAAAATAATGAGCTTAAAATTTTGGTACGATAGCTAAAACAATTATTATATATATTATTTTAAAACTATAAAAATAGAAAAAATATTTTTCTAAAATATGTACGCTCGTACATATTCGCACTCGTCAAGCAATTACGAAAAATAAAATTTTGTGCGCAACGTACAATGCAACTATATGACGTATAAATACAGAATAAAGAAATAATCAGTACAAATTTTATTTAAAAAATAGAAATTTAGGGGTTTTACAGTCACATATACCGACATTATCCAATACGTTTGAAATTTCTCAATCCCATTCATTTCATCAATCATCAACTATCTTACGGGCATTCTTAAATCTCATGTAGCAAGGGTCGAGTAGTTCCTTCCATTCTATCCGACAATTTATGTATCACTTAACCATCCTCTAGGCAACACCAGTATTCAGAGTCACTACTTGTTATTTTTCTAGTACAATTCAATTCCTCAGCATACATGCACATATGCAACAATATCCTTTGGTGATCGAGATGGATTAACATCTATTACACCTTAGGATAAATCCACGGATTTCGAATATTCCTTTGGTTCACCGACAATATTTCCAAAACTTTCAGCTTAGCAACAAACTTTGTATTAACCACATATGATTTGCATCCAACCAATCAAAGTCAACATTCAGATGTTCTAAGCCACAATATTCTCTAGACAAGTCCATTTACCCATAGCATACTAACTGACATACTAGTCTGAGTCATCACTCGACTAAACAATTTCTAACCAAGCCACCCGTTACAATTTCTAGAAATCTCATTTTCTAGTATAACATCACCGTCAAGGGACACTCGAGTCATCAAGTAACAATACATGACTCCCAACTAATTCTCGGTACTACCCAGTACCCACAGATAGTCTCATTGCTATCTTATGGATAGGGTCGACATACATCTCGTTTTGAGGTGGTAGAGGCAATATACCACTCAGAATGAAGCCATCCTTAAACAATACCAACTCAATCTATCCCGGACGTTCGTGATCTATGATAATCACAACACTTACCAACATCTCGGGATCTCAATATCACAAGCCAACATTCTTAGGGTCTCAAAAGTACTAGCCAGCACACGTGAGTCAACTCACCAGTTCTGTTGAACTCATCCATCAATTATCCCATTCACAATTCTTTTCCAGTGTCACATGTAATTCTCCACTTGTTACAGCATACATAGCCACTTTTTTTTATTTCCACATTTCGATCAGCATTCACACTATAGTATACTATGGCATCGAGTCATTGTTGGGTTATATGTGTCCAAATCAACAACAATCATTTATTCAGGGGCATCACGTTATATTTAGACTTATTGTATGGAACATCCAGTGAGCAGACAAGAGGGTCAACAAACTTTCAGACAGGAACAACATAGGATGATTATAGAACCACAACAGCATAATCACGAAAGCAATCTATGATTTAATCGCGGAAGCAACGTTGAGTGATCGCAGAAGCAACTTTGGTTAATCGTCGATGCAACTTTGATTTGAAATGAATCAAAGAAGAGACCAAGGACGTAAAGCCGTGCTCTGATACCAATTTATCACACCCCGATTCGTAGAGTCATTTATTCACATATTTTATCTCTTGGAATCGATCGTCCTCGCTTGGACGTGATACCGTACAAGTCTGGTATTACACTTGTACAAGGCAAAATGGGTACATAATTCATAATCTTTGAATAGGAGCACATCACAACGGCAGAAACAGACAAATTAAAGTTGATGTGCACAATCATTCTTATTGAGTAGAAGTTCATTACTTCTTTATAGCAGCAAAAATAAAAGGATAACTTGAAGTCACATAGAGATATATAGAACTTTATTCTCTTTATTTATAATTGAAGAATATTACAAGACTTGTATTGAAGTACAATGCTTACAATCATTTTATATTGAAAGCCAACTGAATAATGCTATAAAGTATACATTTGATACTTGGATACATTGGATTACAGCTCGATATACTGACTTGGCTTACAACTCATTCGTACAACTGATTACACTGTTCCATACATTATGCCCTTTATAAATAAAAGACATCATCTTGTACAATGAGAGATTTTGTATGCCCAACAAATCTTCGATGCCGCGGGATCGATCAAGCCAAATCTTCGTATACAAAATATTCCAAACACGAGCACCTGCCCACAAAATGTGGGTCAGTACATCATCTATGTACTGGCGAGCAGAATCCAACCCACTCGCCTAAATCAACACTACCTGGTCAATTTTAGTAAGTATTTATTTGCATGATCTTTCTACTTGGGACCTAGAATCAGTTTACAGTTCATGAGCAGAAACATTGAAGAATATAAATATGTCATAGCATGGTATATCATTTCTTTGTGTAAGACAACATCTAAGCAACATTGAGTTAACACATTGAGCATATTATGGAAATACTTCCTGTAAGGCATCGTTTAGCATGTTAAGAAGGCAAATTGAACCAATATATATTGAACATATCACATTTAAGTGATTTCTTACCGATAGCCGACTCCTCGTTCCTGCATCAAATACAGGTTAGGCAATATACTTACTCTGCCTGCATAAAATATTCATTAGCATGCATCCTGACTACATGGCCACTGGTGTTGTTAAACCATACGGACATTTGCCATATAGGACTTCAAGGTAATACAATGACTCCAGAGAAGGTAGCTAGCCCCAAAGGATGCCTTGCAAGACCCGTGCTACCAAAGCACGCCATTGTTTCCTCCTAGGTCGGGTCGGTCCCCCTAACGTCCCGGGGTACCGTCCGAGGAAACATATCACCAAACCTTATGCATAAGTTGTCCATGACCATGAGAATGTGTGTCTGACTCGATCGTGAACTTAAACGCATGGTAAATAATAAAAGAAATAAAGACCACAGTGCATCATCATTCATCTCATTCAAGTCATGTTCAATGACTTATTCATTCCCAAGATTACCATCATTTCACTTGGTGATCTCAACGATCCCAAGCCTCATCAATTCTTATTGTTTCCAATCATTCATTTCTTGTTCCATTAACTCAGACACATTGAAGCACTCCCACATTATTCATTTCTCAAGGAACATGTAGCATCTCATTTTATAGGGACAATATCATTCATTTCATTGCTTATATTAAAACAGGCAACAACAACAGTTATGCAGAAGGTACATGATTCTATTATTTCATTTGGATCATTAGGTCAATAGCATAGCCAGTTCTCTTCTTATTCTATCATTCACAAGGCATCTCATTATTCAAGTGTTCTACTTGTTCCGACAATGTTAAGCATAAGAGACATTATCAATTCATTCTCAGGCATCGTCACATTAGCAGTTCAAGTGTGATTCGTTTAGCAATTCAAAGTTCATGGGTTATTCATTCAATGACTTCCAGCATATGCATCTCTATCGATTTAGCAACTAAAGCATCGCATCACAATTATTCAACATTCAAGGTAAGAGACATTAGGGATATATTCATAGCATTTCAATACTCCATTTTATTAAGCATGAAGGAGTAAGGAGGAGGGAGGACAGTTCCACTCACCAAGTACAATGAGTCTCACTGTTCCAATCGCACATGTTCCCACCAAGCGTAGCTCCACCAGCGAGCCATATTCCAATACCCATTTCGTCTAGCCAGCTAAGAGAAACATAAATCAGTCTCAATTATCTTGATTCCCAACATAAGTTACGGTCCAACATTCTGATAGCATCCAACAAGCCAATCAAATATCTCGTGCGGAGCGGGGCATTACACCCCCCCTCCGATTTCTTCAGCACCGGGGATAGGGATCCGGTTGGGTTGCACAGCGGGAAGGTGGGCAGCGCGGCGTTGGGAGCGCACAACAAAAAAGGAGGCAGCGGCGGGGGAAGAAAGACGAATGGGATATTTTTGTCCAAAAAATTTGGTCAAAGAAGTTTACCGTGAGTTGCAGACAATTTCCATCAAAAGTGGGAGGTGTCATAAATTATGGTAATCTGGTAGGATGCAACTTGAACATAGTAGATAAATAAAGTGGGAGTACAACTCAAATTTTCTCAAAATAAAAATTATTATGGAAAAATAATAAGATATGATGCACAGAATTTAGGGATTAATTTGCTAAAGTATATATTGAGAATATTTGATGCCCTTTTGAAGCTATAAAGACAAACATCGGGGGGATTAAAGTCATACAATTGAAGTGGCCGAAAGAGGAGGAGAAAATTTGTACAAGAATGGCTGGGTTCGCTTTGCTATCATATGCAATTCTCATTCTCTTCGCATTTGTGTTTGTGCTAGAACTCTCTCAGGTAAATCATTTTCCCAGTAGGTCCCTGTCGCTCTTGTTTTTTTAATTTGTATTCTTTGTTAAGGATTCATTTTAAAAAAGACAAAAGTTTAAGAAAGAACAAAAAATTGTGCCAAATTAATATTCTGTGCCAAATGAACTAAGATTTTGTATTGTCATCTAAGGATTCAACCTCTAAAGCATGTAGGAGTGTTCTGACTGATATTTATATTTATTTCTTGCAGGCCAATGTATACTTTCCCTCTAATGCTGCTGCTGCTGCTACTGTTCAACCAATAATTACTTTTCATATCCAACTAACTGTTACACTTTTATTCTATTTAAAAGCATATATATATGTTCTAACAATCATTTCGTTTTTTTTGGTCTTTTAATATATTTTTCAGATGGGTGGAGAGAACTTACTGAAGAGAATGGGTACGTTCTGATAACTTCACATCCATTTGAAAAAGCGGATCAATATCTAAAATATTGGAACTCATGAATGTCGGATTTGAGTCCAGACTGTGTTCATGCGTGTCATTACAGATGCCCTAACACTTCGCGTGAGAAGTGTTGCAAAAAGTGTCAATGCGTGCCGTCGGGCTTCGCTGGCCACAACAAGAGTGAATGTCCTTGCTACAGGGACCTGGACCCCGAGTGCCCTTGAAAATTGATCTATTCCAAACTTACTCGTCTTAATCATAATAATTGTGCCCTCTATGTTGCTTTTGTTGTTATTTTTATAATTTTCTGAGATACTCTTTGTTTCTTGTTCTGAGTTGATGCTGCTCTTATTCAGTAGCACAAGCATATTATCAAATAAAGGTTTCTATTATATCGATCTTATCTTGTAAGAGGATATTATATTTCCATTGGAGGAATGAAAATTGATAGAAGGCATTAATCTTGAGACGTAGACGAGAACAAAAGGAAGCTTAGAAAACTCGTATTGTCATACAACATGTTGAGAGCTCATATTCTTTTTAGGAAGCCTACAACTAAGAAATCTTAGATGTAAGATGCAAACTTGTATTACTATTGGAGTTTGTAAATTTTGTGCTA
Organism: Iris pallida; assembly: GCA_029216955.1. Taxonomy (NCBI): domain Eukaryota; kingdom Viridiplantae; phylum Streptophyta; class Magnoliopsida; order Asparagales; family Iridaceae; genus Iris; species Iris pallida. The sequence continues at coordinate 14,979,649 of JANAVB010011399.1, forward strand.
GTGCAAGAACTAAGTGAGGAAGTAAAAGAGGATTGAGATGAAGGTGGATGTCATAGTATTGACTAGCCTTGACGCACTTGGAAAAAGGGTATTGACTATCCTTTTGACATGCTTCTTCTCAAGAAACAAAAATGAAAGACGAACAAAGTGAGGCTGGAGGCGACTGAAAGGAGGGTGAGGTGAGGCTACGATCGATATAGATGACAAATTCCACTAGAAATATAAATTAATCATTCCCTAAGCATTCCCAATGAAGAACATCATCTTGACCTGTCATTTGTTCAAATTGGTTGATATGTATCTTGTTCAATCTTTCTTTTCTTGGTCTGTAAGACCGGTCTTGAGGGGGAGCAGCGTGTGCGGCCAAACAAGACCCCAAGACATAGGACTCCCAAAAAATTCAAAGTTAAATATATATTGATCCATATATATTGAATTTTTTTCAAATATAATATGGAAATTAGCAAAACTTTATTTGAACTTTTTTGGTTGCAAAAAATTGGAAATTAGCAAAAAATTCAAGTATACACATGGTCTCCCTTGGGGGGCAGCAAAATGTGATTTTTTTCCTTCTAAGGTCAATATATATTGGCCCATATTCCACTTAATTTATTCATCTCCCATCTTAATGAAGAGGATATTGTATGAAGATTTTTAATTTACATATGAAATTTATATGCTTTGAAGCAATTGATTTGTAATTTTATTTCTAGTACTTCTAGAGGTCCCTTTTTTTCTTTTCTTTTTTCGCAAGTCCTCCAAAATATTAGGACCAACCTTGTTGGTCTCTCAAGAATAATCAAGACACGAAGTATGAATCTTAATGTGACACAATGATTCAATTAAAAGAACTTTGTGGACTGAACAAGATATATATTCAAAAATATGCTCCAAGTTCGTGCTGATTAAAACCTATTAGCAACTTCAAAAGTCTAACGAAATAAACCATTCCCATAAAAACTGCTTCATACTAAAATTTCTTAACTGTCTTCTCAGGAAAATTTCTTAACCGTCTTCTCAGGAAATTTACAATTCTATGAACAAGTTGAATTCTTTAACAAAAGTATTTCAATGGGAAAAAAGAATTCTATACTATTTGCTCCTTCAACTGTACATATTGCACTAAAAAAAAAAAACTGTACATATTGCAGTATACAATTCTGTACTATTTGCTCTATAAGGGATCCACATAGCAATGAAAAAGGTTTGCAGTTTCTCCTATCAAAGAAACAAAATCAAGAGCTATTGTTTTCCTTCTTGGTACGTCAGACGTTTCGAATGAAGTCCACCACAACACGCTTGGTATCGGTAGATCCGGCTGAGCACGCACTCGCTCATACATGAGGCGTCGAATGTCTCCATGAATCTCAGGTCTGACACCCGCACTTTAGTAGAAGCAAACCGCTCATACTCCTCAAACACAGAGGAGAGACACCACTTTTGTAATTTCCTCAAACAGCCGACAACGCAACCCGTCCGGTGCTGTGATGATGTTCAAATTAGATTAAATTTTTAAAAAAAAACATTGTCATATATCTTGAAGCAGATAAGTAGACCAAAGAGTTCAAGGATCCATCCATACCTTCCCTCGTTTGCAGTGAATCAGAACTGGATGGTTCCTTATATCTGAGACACCATAAAGTTAATTTAGTTAGCAATTAATTGACTTAATATATTATACAAAGAAAGAGCAAATCGGTAAATGAACTTAGATAATTGGCTAAACTTAGGACCTAGTAAGACTTTGAGAGCCCCCATTATGGTCTCCTTGGGAATACTCAAGGCAGGCTCCTGCAAATTTGAATAATATTCAAAACTTGGTAACAAGGTTTTCGAAAGGAAAAAAAAATACAAACTGTATGGTAGAGAATTTGTAAACCCCTTGAGATGAATCTTATTTCTAGGAACTTCATGTACCAATATCATAGTACAACAACAATAAGATGGATTACCATTGTAATACACGTCTTTGAGCTAAAAACATAGATATATATTAACCATCTGTCAGGTTGCACTTGGCAATTCGAGTTTCAGAGAAGCATCCAGTTGTCATGAATAAAATGATAATTATGGCAGACTTGAAACTTAAATAGTATCAATAGAATGAATCAAAAAAACAGTATTCATATATAGCTTGCTTTTGAACTTTCTTAACAGAATTGACATATAGTAAGAGACGCAGGTATACTGCCAAGCTAGGTTGCACGAATACGGACACTTCATGTACACCATCTTTTCTTTGTGATGATGTGATATTTAGACAGGGCCCTAATAGTGCATGCTGAAGTTCTATCTGAACCAAGCAATTCTGGGCAAGATTACAACTAGTCCTAAGAAGTGTTACTGCCACCTATACTGAATCCAATTACTGAATGTCTCCCAGAAAGGTACATTGACACATGAAATGCATATAGCTGGTTGATGTATTCCCAGTTTCCTACAAATTAAAATGATATATGCACAAAAGAGATGGGCAGTAAGCCTGACTCAAATTAATAAGCACTACAAAGTTCAAAATAGGTACAAATTTAGAGGATAATCCCCAATAGAAACATGAGACACGCCCAGAAAAACAACTATAATGGCGAAGCATGAGGTTACACCCTCCTACAAACACAAAAGACCAATCCTAAAAGACAATGAAATCTGCTACGGGAAATTCATGCCCCAAAGAAGTACAGAAGCAATACTCGGCAACTAGAGACTATACTTCTCTCAACTATAACCCAAACACATCTAATTGACCCTCTAAGAGTCTCTATGTTTCCTCGTCAGCTAAGTAGACAAGAAAAAAATTCTTCAAGTTTCTACTTATGGAGAACTTGATTTTGCAAACAAGGCATGTGCATTTTGACAAAGAGTAATGTGAGATAAGGCTTCATTACCCATGAAAGATCCTGCATACTGAGTGGCGGAGGGAGGGTAGGGCAAGTGAGGTCAGCAGACCCCACCCAATATATATATATATATATATATATATATATATATATATATAGGGGCCTAGTTATATATATATATATATATATATATATATATATATAGGGGCCTAGTTTGAAATAAAATATATATATATATATATATATATATATATATATAGGGGCCTAGTTTGAAATAAAACATAGCTGACATTAAAGAATGCTTACACGCATAATAAAAATCCTCCACCTCTCAATACTCCCATGTTGCCTCTTGCCTCTCTCCTCTCTCAATATTGTCCCGCATTGGCTCATCTCACATCCATGGACGCTTCATCAATCGCGGACCGTTGTACCATCGTTGTGCAGTGAGTCTCTGTCCATTGAGCCGTCCATTGAGTCATCTGTCGCGCCTCTCTCTTTCTCAATTATTGAATCAGGTAATACCTCTAGTTTAATTTGGTTCCTGCCATAATTTGCTATAATTGATTTTTAAATAATTCATGTACTAATTTTTAATTGATATCTTCCCTAATTTTGTTTTCTAATTTATTTCATTTTTGTTTATTATTGATAATATCATGCTACATGTTCTAGTTTAGGTACTTTAAAATACTACTCTACATACTTTGAGCAATGAAGATTATCAAGAATATACTTCCTAACAATTGGGAGATGAATATATGAATGATTATTTTGTGGCATACATTGAGTAAGGCATATTCGCAAAAGTTGGGAATGATGACATCTTGCAACATTTGCAAAATATGAAACCTCGTAGGGGATTATTGTAAACAATTATTATCAGTTATGATGTAATGCAACTATCATAACATCTCTTTGTCATCAAAATATTTTGTAACTAATTTATGCTATTTTTTCCATAACATTTTTATATTTTTTAGATTAAAAATTTACTAGTCAATCTTGACCCCGCTATAGCCAAATCCTCGCTACGCTATTGTACATACCATTCCAATAACGACGTGCCATAGTTACATTGTCCCTCTTTTAAGAACTATTACTTCTACATACTATCTTTAATAAAACAAATTTCCCTTCTGCCAGCAGCAAATAGTTTTACAAGTGCTCCCTTTACCAATGATTTATGTATCCAACATTTTCATGACTAAGGTGAAGTCAAACAATATAGAATGGTTTGTCACAATGGAACAATCAACTCATATACTTCTCAGTTATATGTAGCTCAGTCGTCAGGATCTAATTCATTCAACACTAATTCTCGATTTACATTTAAGTGTAACCATCAATTTGCCACTTAGTAATGTTCAGGATAAGTTCCAATGTCTTAAATAATTCCTATATTTTTTTACATGAAAGAAAATGTTGCGGAAAAACAACAATATTGGATTTGTAATGCTCTTGGAGTGTTTTGTGATCTCAATGTACCCATGAAGTTAACCAGGCATCAATTTATTAAGGTTGTGTGAGACAACAAAACAGAGAGGACAAAAATGCCTAGGCTGGGCCTCAAGACTAAAATTAGGGTTGTGTAGTACAAATTGCATACACAAATTCGAGACTTTGACATCAACTGAATGAAATGTGGAATCAAGAATAAGAATGTCACTAACATATAGAGAGGAGAAAAGGGAAAAAAAGAAAAAGAGGGAATCAACGAGAGAGAGAGAGGATTACCTGTTGGGGCATGTTATTGGACAACAGAGTCATAGATGTCATGGAGATGAAATTTACATACACAAAAGGAATGGTTCTATTGTTCCTTTCCTTTTCTTCAATTTATAATAAATTCTTCATTGTTTATAACTTTTTAAGTTTTTGGCTTGGACCAGGTTACAAATTCAGATCACATTTAAGTTCAGGCGGTCGTCTAAGACGGCAATGTAAGAGACCATCTAAAAGGTATAGAGGCAGCACCATTCTATGGCACTGACACTTTTAACAACACTGTCAGTCATGTTTTATGGGTCAGTGTTGGACCGAAAAATACATATATAGAGAATGAGCGAAGTTAATCAGATTGCTTAGATAAATGGGAGGTAATAACTCAAAATATACATAGGAAATGAGCACTATCTGGAAAGTAGAAGGTAACGACTATTTATGATAAGATAGCAAACATCATCTCAAGTAGTTTAAACGTAATGCCCCAGTTAGGAGGAGCAATAAGATATTAATTAAAGTCGATGTTGGAATAAGGGGTAGGCTAAACATACTTGGATCGTAACCATAAAGAAGGATATAGCTTTTGTTAATGTTGGCAAAAAGACATGACCTTAACAGAGCTAATGGAATGAAAGAATTTCATTTTCGAAAAAGGATAAAGATATCTCAGCCGAACATTCATAGTAAATCAATATATTCAATAATACATAATAAAAATTATGAAACACATAATATTTGGGAGAAAAAGATTCAAATAGACAGATCCAAAAATTTGAGTCAAAGGCTTGGTTGTCAATATATGTTGGAGATAAGGTACCAAAATTAGGAAAAAAAATCAAACTTTAAGTTACATCAACTTTGGTACATTTTAGTTTTTACAACTAGTTTGGATTAGTTCCCTAAGGGTCTGCTTGGTAATAATATTTTTACTGGTTTTTGGGTGTTTTTGAACCTACCGTTTATGAAGTGTTTTAGAAACCCCTCCTTGTTATTTTTTTGAGCCACTGGTTTTGGTCGACTCAAAATCTCCCAAAACCATTGTAATGTAATTTTGGATCTTTATAAACACCCCACATCGGTGTGTTTTGAACGGTTTTCTTATTTTATTACATTTATATCCTCACCAAAAATATATATATAACTACTAATACCTTAACTTATTTTTTTCTTTTTCCCATCTGTGTTTCTTCTACTTTTTCCTTTTCTTCTCCTTTTTCCAAAGTCCGGTTACTTTTTCCGGTAAATCTTAAAATATTTCGCTCATATTTTCTTCAGGTGTTTATATTGTTTCATGTGTTTCTATTATTTTATTTATATATGTACATATAGGTAATTTTACTCTTGTAAAAAAAATTCAAACCACTCATTAATGGATTATCAAGCATGGGTTGAACTAGTTTAAAAGCCCCTACTTAAAACCATCCAAAATCGGACCTCTCGTAGCCGCTCATGGGTTGGACTAGTTTAAAAGCCGCTACTTAAACCATACAAAACCGGAACCCTCATAACCGCTCATAACCGGTAATCCAAAAATATCTCATAACCGCCACCCCTACAATTGTCAAGTAGACCCTAAGATTTCTATGCTATTACTGAGTTATGATTTAGTAAAAAAAAGTCAATATTTGTAGCTCGAGTTAAAGAGTATATTTCTATATTGAGTTTTCTTCTGTATTTTTATCCAATTTCCTAAATTTCACTATACGAATTTGGTGTAGAGGACGACCGGCTAGCACCTAGACAGCGTAGGCGACGTATAGGTTTTTTTTGTAACATTATATAGTGCTATATCGTAATGAAACATACTTAATAAAGAAATCATCAACATGTATTCTATCATTATTCATGATTCTTGAAGACATCATCAACATCATTTCATACTGAAATACACGTAATAAAAAATCACCATATCCATAATACAAATTTGAAACTTTAATGTTCTAAAACCAAATCCAATCTTAAAATCCAAACAACGCATGAGCAATGATAGGATTACAACCATTTAACTTACAACCTAGTTACAACCGCCTAGGTGCCAATTTCCAATTGGATCCCTATCCCCATGTAGGGTAGGGGGAGAGGGGACCCAATTAATAACTGTCACCTAGGCGGTTGTAAGGTTAGCTCAATGGTTGTAAACTTAGCATTTTTGAACAACATATCCACAATACAACTAATCATTTAAAAAACATTCAAAATAAATTAAAATTCGAACAGTTGTACACGCCCTAATAGGGCCGGACGACCGCACAAATCCGCCGAACATAGGGTTCTCGTTTCGGCCTAGGGCCGCCTAGCTATTATCATACTATCTATATAAATTAATATATAACCCACCCAAATACCAGCCACCAAACATGGGGTTTTCTCTTTCACCTAACTATTAACATACTATCTATATATATTAAAATACCAGGGGTATCAGTGTGACCATATTCTTCTTTCACTTGAAATTGATTATCTTTCTCTCTCTCTCTCTCTCTCTCTCTCTCTCTCTCTCTCCTTCATCCACTGTGAATTGTCTACCTCTTTCAATACACATGCAGCTCGTCACTTTCAATACACATGCAACTCATGTCTACCTCTTTCAATACACATGCAACTCGCATGTGCCCCAACACTATTATTATATTCAATGTAATAAGAAGATCCTCTCCTATAAAGACTTGTATTTTTAAGGGATTTTTTGACTTTCATCCAACTTATTAACGTGAATTTGTACTGGGATGTAAGTCTAATAAAATTAAAAAGTGGGATGTAAGTACAAATTCATATTAATAAGTGGGATGAAAGTAAAAAATTCACTATTTTTTAACTAATCCAAGTTCTCTTAAGATTTCATAGATTTATCTGTCCTTTCCTCTATCCCTTTAATCAAAAGTGATCCATAAGTCAACCTCAATTCGTATTTTTTTTCTTCAATTTTTCATCCTTCTCAAATTACACAACTGAAATAAAATCTTTTGACCAATTGGTTATCAGCATTTAACCATTCAACCCCAATTCCTTTTTTTTTTCAAATTTTCATCCTTCTCAAATTACACAACTGAAATAACACACATTGGTATCATAAACTTACGAATCATTGTAAAACTCTGAAATTTAACCCTAGAAATCAACCTAAACCCTAAAATCAAGAAATTAAGTCGTCAATTCATCATTATAATTACCTTCTTCCCTTCGATCCCGAACTGGAAGAGCCGTGTCCCGCGGGATGCAAGAAACACCGCGTTCACCTCCGGATACGGCTCCGGGCACAGATAACTGAACCCAAAGAAAAAAACGAAGCCGATCAAAAACCCTAACCCTAACCCTAACCCAAACCCCATAAATCAACAACTTAAGGGAATAAACGAAAGAACAATTTATCACTCACACCACGGATCGGAGGCGTAGGGTTTCCAGGAAGGGGAAGTTCTCGGCGGCCGGCAACCCCGACCGGTAGATCCCCCAGTCGACCATCGCGAAGTTCGTCGGAGGGATCACCACAACGCCGCCGCCGTCTCCCGGCATTGCCGACTCCGTCATCTCCGTCACCGTCCCTCTTCCTCCGTCGTCTTCCTCTTCTAATACCAACACCATCTCTCTCTCCTCTCTCTCTCTCCTCTTTCTTTCTCTCTATTTATAGGAGTTGCGACCAGAGAACGCTGACAAAACCGCGATTCTATATCCTAACTACCTTTTACTTCGGTTATGCGACTGCTCTTTATAGGACTATTATACGGGATTTAGGTTGTGGCTTTTGATCGTTGGCTTGGGAGTGATCGGACGGTTTGCAATAAAGTTGGTACTACTATGCGGGAGGGAAGGATCCGGTTCGGTATTTATAATTCTGATAAAAGAAGGAATCTTCACTAAAGGTTAAAAAACTAATCTAATCTATTTTTTTATTTTTTTATTTTTTTAATTAAATTTAATCTAATCTACAAGTTAAATTTATTGTTATCTATATTATTTGATATATATGAGATAGTAGTAATATATGTCTTGAATAATTCTTTAGTTACAACTGGAGTACCCAATTTGTGGGATGAATTTTACATATACATGATTGAAGACTAACCCGTCTACCAGTACCCTTTTTTTTTTATAAGATTGAATCTTATCATGAATAGAGAGACTGAATGTTCTACTGTCCCAACATAATAAGAGAATTACAGACTATGATTTGCCTACTATTACTTCTCAAATTCACGACTTTCCAGGCATTCAAACTCTAATTCATGACGAGCTTACAATCTCCATTCCGCGAAGATTATGATGCAATTGAAAATCTAAATAATGAGCAAAAGTATGCTTTTGACACAATCAGATCAGCTGTTACACATTGTAAAAGCTCAATTTTTTTTGTAGCTGGGCCTGGGTACGAAAAAAACTTATCTTTATCGTGCATTATTATCATCTTTAAGAACCGACGTTTATATTGTGCTAGCAACAACAACGTCAGGAATAGCAGCAACATTATTACCATGAGGGAGAACAGCTCATTCCAGGTTTAAAATTTCAATCAATCCTCAGGCAACATCAACATGTTCAATAAGTAAACAATCAAATCTCGTTGAGCTTATCATAAGGGCATCAGTTGTTATTTGGGATGAAGCACCAATGACACAACGCTATGTATTTGAAGCCGTGGATCGAACATTTAGAGACTTAATAGATGTTGATCTACCCTTTGGAGGAAAAGTTATGATATTTGGAGGTGATTTTCAGCAAAGTGCTTCCCGTTGTCCAAAATGGCACAAAAGCATAAATGGTACAAGCAAGTGTAGTTAAATCATCATTTTGGAGACATACTAAGATCCTCAAACTCAAGGAAAATATGAGATCCAAAAGTGATCCCGAATTTTCAGTATTTTTGTTTCGTATTGGTGATGGTCAAGAACCTGCAGTGATAGAAGACATGATACAATTGCCATCGTCTATCGTAGTACATTGGGAGGAAGAAGGGACTATTGATAAATTTATTAACAGTGTCTTTCCAAATTTGTGTAAAAACATTAAAAATCGAGATTACATAGTTGAAAGAGCAATTATTACTCCCATAAATGAAGATGTTTAAGTGCTTAATGACAAAATCATTCGTATGTTTCCAGGTGAAGAAGAAATTGTATATTCATTTGATTGGGTTGAGGACGATCCAAGGAATTTGTATCAACAAGAGTTTTTAAACTCAATATCACCAGGAGATTTGCCTCCAAATAAACTAACCTTGAAAAGGGTGTTCCTATTATGCTGCTAAGAAATATTGACCCAATTGGAATTATCTAACGACACCAAGTTACTATGTCGTGGTTGCTATAACAATGTTATTGATGCTGAAATCTTATCAGGACAATTTGTTGGAAATAGAATTTTTCAACCAAGAATTCCTTTAATGACCGCTGAGAATTCTGGACTCCCATTTGAAATGACAAGGAAGCAATTTCCAATGAAATTGAGTTTTGCACTGACAATAAACAAATCACAGGGTCAAACAATACCAAATGTAGGTATTTACCTTCCCGATCATGTTTTTGGACATGGAAAATTGTATGTCACTTTATCTCGGGGTGTTTCAAGAATATCAACAAGAGTGTTAGTGAAGAAGGGATCAGTTAACAACAAGAATAGATTATTTACTAGGAATATTGTTTATCAAGAAGTTTTGCTCCCACAAAACTAATCACATATGAGGTACTTGACTTACTTATGTCTAAGTAATTAATGAAATTAAACATATTTGCTACCTTTGCTTCCATATAACCTCTTCAGCTTTCCTTATTTCTTGCAGGACAATGCATATTGTCAATATCGGTGACTATCGACTCTTTATAATGTAAGCAAGAGTTACCAGCCAATTCCTGTTGATGACTACCTTTGCTTCCATATAGCCTATTTAGCTTTCCTTATTTCTTGCAGGACAATGCATGTTGTCAATACCGGTGACTATCGACCCTTTATATGTAAGCAAGAGTTACCTTTCAAGTCCTGTTGATGAGATGTTTGTCGAAGATGCTAACAAATAACATTTCATTATAGTAATTTTTGTCAAGTGAGTTATTTTCTATAGTGAAAGTAAATAATTTTGTTAATTACTTTTGGTGAAATGTTTTCGTTGTTAAATAAGATGATATCAACATTTCTAACATATTCAACTATCCTATAAGACAATACTAATTTTTTTTTAAAAAATTTGGTTTTATGTTATGTTTCCTACGTTAAATGGTGTGAACAATTGTATGAGTGTGCCATGACACTAGTATATGTCATGCCCTGCTCCCGTAGGAGCGATCGTCCTCGCTAAGGCGTGATGCCGCACGAGTCTAGATTGCGCTCGTGCAAGGCGGGTTCCATAACGACCGATTACAGCAGCTGCGACGGGGTCATCGCATAGAAGTCCCAAGCAGAGACATTGAACAATAACAGCGGAAATTTAGAACGAAACACAAGTTACTCAAAAGATGATCTTTATTGATATTGAAACAAAGGTTACAATGGAGCGCAAGGCCAAGATTACAAGTCACTCAAGCCCACTCTTCTCACATTACAAGTCACTCAGCTCTCTCTCATCCCTCAATACAAGTCTTGAACCAGTGGATGCTTCGGAGAGGTGATGTCCATACATTATGTCTCATATAAGTCCAAAGTATATCTTGTGGTGCTAGTGACCTCATATAGGTGGGTCGGCACGGGCGGCAAATCGCGTGTGTGCCTTTGGATTGAGTCGAGTTGAACGTGTGTACGTTTTGGAAGACAATATTTGGGCCTAAGATTTGGCTGCAACGTAGACACGGTACTTCGGCACGAGATGTGGTGTCGAGTCTTAAGTTGTTGGCATAGAGTTGCACAAGTTGGATTTGAGTCGTTACGAGTTTAAGTCAGGAATCGCCGCAAGGCAAAGTCGGTTGAGTGACACTAAGTTCACAAGTCTCGATTGGGTCAGTTGGTGATCAAAGTAGCAAGGGCCACGAGGCGGCGATATGGTTAAGTCTCACTGAGTTGCGAGGCACGGCCTCAAAAATGACTAGTAGCACGGTCACATGGAAATAGAGTCTTATCGTGTAGTTGCGTCTCTGATTATGAGCCGAAAGGCAAGCACGACTTGATAGGTTAACGTTGTTGGTACGAAAAGGGTCTAAAGTCGAAATATGTGTTGGCGTTGTTGTTGTAAGCACGGGATGGTCTACAGACACGAAATAGGCCGAGGCATCTGTCCTAAAACTGATCCTAAGGCAAGACTAGAAAGACAATTGAAAAGAAGGGACTAAGTTGCACAAAGTAAATTAACGTGTCGATTTTGTATGGGTGGACGAGGAACTCATTCCACCAGTACAGTTGAGTACTGACACCTACACAATTTTTATGTGCAGGCACATGTAGAAGCTCGTAGCGCGGAGCTCGCTTGGATGCATCGAGGCACGGAGTTCCTTAGCGATTCGAGGCGTACGACCGCGGCTGAGTCAGGAGAGACCTTCCGTTGTTCTATTTTTTACGCCGCTTGCGTTGGTTTTGGCCTTGATTTTTTGAATGTATTTTCGTGAATGTTTTCGATGGTTTTCAAGGCTTGTATTTCGAACTCGCATTTTCTATCGAACTTCTTAAATAGTACAGTGTTCTAATCGGTTGCTTGTGCGATTTCAGGTAATCGCGTAGGCGACATCTAGCACAACCAACATGTTCTTTCGCCTCAAGCAAACTCAAGGTGAGTGGCTGACCCTTCTCTTCTCAACCCCTTCTTAGGTAAATCGATAATGTTGTTGCGAATGAACGAATAAATGCAAGGGCACAGACACGATAAAATGATCAAGTTTTCAAAGAGAATGTAGGCTATACCTTAATAACTAAAAATTGTCTTTGCACAGTCATGGACAACTTGTCGACAAGGTGATAGTTTTCTCGAGCGGCAACCCGGGGCCACGGGACCGTTTTGGCCTAAGAGAAAATAGGGTATAGTTGTGTTAGATGATAACACGGGTTAGGCGGGGACTTGCAATGGGGCTCGCTACTTGCGTTGAAAGGGCCCCGACTAACAAAACTATAAGTCCAGGATGGCTTGTGATGTCAGTGACCAATCACACGTAAACTGCACACGTTATGCTAGCGATAACAATTGATAAGGAAGAACATGGTAAGTCTCACATTGCATAGCACGCTCTGCCGTGGGTAAGTTCTAGAGTAGTTTACAATATGCTTGTCATATGCTTGTCTGAAATTATTAGGATGGTTAGAAACATTCATAAACTAAATCATATAAACTCTTCAACCAAATAAGAGCTTGGAACTTAAATAGCCACGCACCAGTACAAAGTGTAATGTACTGATCCTCGCTCTCCACGCAGGTACCCCGAACCACGAAGGGCGTGCCACTTAAAGCTCAAGGCGGCGTGAATACTTTTGAAGCCTCGTTCGTGAGTTGAAGGCTTGTTTCTGAAAATACTTTTGAAGACCCCGCACTCAGTCCAAAAGAAAGAAAAGATGACGACTCGACTTCCCTCAATAGCAGGTGGAAAGTGTTATGTTTTGCTTGTAAAAAAGGGATATAATATATAGAACGACTATCTCATCAGCATTCGTTTTGTAAGTTGAGTCATGTTGTAAGCCCGTGCGGCACTGATTGTAAAGGAGTCATGTAAATAAAGTTTTATTATCAATAAAAAGTTTACTTCTATTTCAAATGTGTCAATCAATTTTCTCTGCGTACTCTAACTTGATGTTGTGTTTCGGATAACCTTATGACTATGCCTTGTGCGATCGCAACTTAGGTACGTACGGCATCACGTCTGGGAGACGACTATCGATTCTACGGAATCGGGACGTGACAGTATATACATTAAATGACATTCCTCACATGGAACATCAGAGGGGCCAACTCAATTGGCCGGTGGAAGGAGATCCAGAACGTTGTCAGAAGCAACAAATCCTCGATTGTCTCTATACTCGAGAGCAAGATCAAGACGGAAGCAAGATTAAGGTAGCACACCCCGTTCCCAGTCAACTGGGAGGCCACATAATCTACAATAAAGTGAGATGGCCCGTATTTTGATCCTCTGGGACAAGAGGGTCTGGACTGGACAGGTAAGACATCTAACTGATCAATTAATTGTCGTTGACTTCATTAACAAAGGAGGGTTGAAAATTTCCCTGGGAGCGGTATATGGACATAATGATAGGCGACGAAGATTCCAACTATGGCGAGACATCATACATGTAGCAGCGGAGATAGGAGACAGCACTCCGCTTCTCCATTGTGGCGACTTCAATGCCATCCTCACCACCACATAAAAAATTGGAGGACGGACAGTGCCAGACTCTATACGGACAGACTTTCAAAACTGTCTTCTGGGCTCCGGCATGAGATGCGTTAACAGATCGGGACACCTTTGGTCCTGGAACAACTGATCTATGACGAGTAGGGTCATCTGCCAACTTGATCGCGCCATTTGCAATAACAGATGGTTGGACATGTTTCGTCTGATATTAGCAGAAGGCTTGCACAGTGGTACAAGTGATCACACACCCATCCTTATCAAATTGGAGGCAACCACAAGAGCTAAGAGACGGCCTTTCCGCTACTGCAATTCGTAACCGAAAATTGAGGGTTATCACGCAATAGTAGAACGAGAGTTGGCTGGCCATTTAATTGGCAATGCCCAATTCGTTCTTACACAGAAGCTCAAGAGAGTCAAGCAAGCATTACATGCATGGAATAAAAGCCGGCCTAAGCAAACGCTCGCTGACAAAGAGCGAATCCTCCAGGAAGCTCAAAACAAGCTTCAAAGTGACCCTACGAACCCGGACTATATTGCAGCTGAACTCCAGGCCGAAGAAGACATGAGAAGCCTTCGTCAACAAGAAGAAATCCAACTTCAACAACTTGCAGAATGTGTCTGGTTGAAGGACGGCGACCGATATTCTAAATTTTTCTACGCTACTGTCACGCCCCGCTCTCGTATGAGCGATCGTCCTCGCTAAGGCGTGATGCTGCGTGAGCATAAATTGCTCTCACGTAAGGCAGATTTATAACGGCCGATTACAGGCTAAGCGACGGGGTCGTCGCACAGAAGTCCCAAGCAGAAACATTGAATAACAGTAGCAAAAATTTAAAGCAAAACATAAGTCATTCAAAAATGCTCTTTATTGATATTGAACAAAGATTACAATCGTGGGCACGAGGCCAAATTACATGTAATGACCCACTCCGCCCTAGCGGAATGCCGATTCAAACGGCAAGTACAATGACTCAAACGAGCCGTCGACCCGAAAAGTTGGCATCGACCTGATGAAGAATCGATACAAGGCTTACATTGGCCCGACAAGATGAATCTAGACTTAGACTTTCAAAGGCGCGCTCGGAGTATCGCTCAGCCGATACGAACATCACTAAAGTGGGTGGCTCCGATGAACCCGTCTTTGCTTAGCCTAGACACATAACAATAAGGACACTATCACGAGAATCGCTAGGCGATAACACCGTGCATGCTAATAAATAACTCAATGTACCTAGCTAAGGGAATAATCTCATCTTGTATGCTTGTATAGAATATGGAAAGGAACTTGGAAAATGTGAACTCTCGCACTGCGCTCCACGCTCGTGCTAAGGCACAAGCTTACGTTCAAGTCCCTTATGCGTTCAAACAATAAAACAATGAATGGTTTACAATAATAAAATGGGAAGACTATCAACATAGTCGTTCCGAGTAGAGTTTAGCAACATTGAAAGACTATGGGACTGATGGGTCGCCAAGGCGGCTCCCACACTGGGAGTTGCGTAATGCTTGAATGAATGAATCAACGAATGAATGAATGAATGAATACGTGAATGAATCAATGAATGAACGAACAAGTGAAAGAAAGAAAGAAAAGAAAGAATACATGAAAAATAAGAAAGAAAAGAATGGTTAGCGACAGGTGTGATGGGCACGTGCAACGGGGCTCGCTACCCGCGCTGCACGGACGCCAACCTGGTCGATAACGCATTATGGCTAAGGGTTAGCCTACGGCTCGGAGATAGCCGTTAAGTTAAAATGACAAGATAATACGAAATGGTCGTGGACAAACGGAACGGGCGATGGGGGGTATACCGTGGCCGTGTATTGGAAAGATTCTGCGGCACGGGCATTGTGCGGAGTATACCGTGGCCGGCCTAGGCAGAATCAAAAGCGGGGCTTACGGGCTGCCTGGGTGCGGGCTTGGGCACCGGGAGACGTAAGTGCAGGGTATTTTAAGAGACTTAACGGGGTGTACCAGCCATCACCCTACGCTAAGTTGAGAAATACCAAGGGAAAATGTCCAAAATGTCTTGTCATGCCAGCGACCGGTGCATATAGATTAAGTGGACTTTGCTGGTGGCTATCCACGTGCAAGTCCTTGCATTGAAATCAAAGTAGTCTAAGTTAAATAAACAATCGCTTACTGAATGGCTTGAAATGTATCACACCAAATGATAATGAATACTTCGTACAATGAGTTAGAGAATACGCCTACGACGTGCTAGAAACTGAGGCAGGGACACGCCCTTCATATTGAATGTTTTCAAGAATCACGTTACGTTATTACACATGAATTATTGACTAACTTGGTCTACTTTGGACAGGAAAGGCCGGACGGTAAGTATGGGTAAGTATGAGGGACACGCCCTTCATATTGAATGTTTCCAAGTAAATAGAACATTTTTGATAATGATAGCATTGTGGGCGAGCTAGCCTCCCCACCAGTGCATAACAATGTACTGATAACCCCACAGTCTGCTTGCAGGATGCAGGAGACGCTGGCGGATGCGGAGCTTCCATCGAACGTGTTAAGGCTCAAAGCCAACTCTGGGGCCTTGGAACGTTACAAGAAGCTGAAGCACCCTATACAGGACATAATGTATCGGAACATCGCCATGAATCATTCCATCTTGTAAGCCACTTAGCACGCCTTTTATGTTTCAGAGAGAGAGAGCTTGATCGACTTGTAAAATCGGCCTAGCGCCGCTTGTAAACTTCTTGAATATCAATAAAGAGTTTGAATTCGCTTCAATTTGTGTTTATTTACTTTTCGCTGCAAATGGGGACACTCTGTGCGACTATGTGGCCTAGCTCAAATCGGCCATTTCTGGACTCCGCCTTGCACGGGTGCAACCTAGGCCCGTGCGGCATCACGCCTTAGCGAGGACGATCGCTCCTACGAGAGCGGGGCGTGAGATTATAAGTCTATCAAACTCACTTTTCTCTCATATTACAAGTCACTCTGCTCTATCTCATTTCTCAGTACAAGCTTCAAGGACGACGAGTGGCAGATTCTTCGGAGTGGCCATGTCCATACATTATGTCCTGGATAAGTTCTGACTCCATGCGGCCGCACGCCTCAAAACGCCAAAGAACTCCGTGCCTCGACGCATCCAAGCGAGCTCCGTGCCATCGGGCTTCTGCCTGTGCCTGTACATGAAAACTGTATGGGTGTCAGTACTCAACTGTACTGGTGGAGTGAGCTCCTCGCCCATCCATACAAAATCGACACGTTCATTTACTTTGTGCAGCTTAATCCCTTTTGGTTGTCTTTCTAATCTTGCCTTAGGATCAATTTTAGGACATAGACTGTAACTCCTCTTCCCAAAAAATTTTAAAAAAAATTTATTATTATTTATTTGATTTAAATGGTAATTTTTAGAATTTTGTAAATAATTAATTAGTTAATTATTATGGTAGATGACTTTAGTCATGGTTAGTTAATTATTACAAGAGGACCAAGAATCATAGCACGGATAGTGCAGTCGCATGCTTTGACTAGTGTTCAGCCATGATAGGGGAATGCCAAGCCATAAGTGTGTTCTAACTAGAAAAACTAGGCCAAGTTGTGGCTTGACTCGTATATATAATTTAATTAGATATTATTTAATCTTGTTGATATTTAGGATGCCGGTAGAACAAAATTAGCCCGAACTTGACCCGAACCCAAGCCAAGCCCAGGTAGCCAGGTGGTGCGACCAACGACGTCCATGTCAATATAATTCATGTGTGTATGACGTACTTTGTTTTAATAATCTAATAAGTATATTTTTCTAAGTAATCTTTATTATGATATAAATATCAATAGTATTTGATATTTTAATGATATTTAGTTAAGGATAAATACTTCCCTTAGATGTTCTTGTGCACATTGGGATTTGTAAACTATAACTACATTTGATTGTACGCATATTTTTGGGTTACTTTATTTTGTTATCCTTACTATCATTATTATTATTAATATTGTTACTAACAGGGCATTATTTTGATTATTTTATGAATTCTTAGGAAATGGTTTAATATAGATAAACATCGATTTATATAGATAAAGTGCCCTTACAATAAATATGAGTATTTTTAGGTGTCTAATTTATTTCTGGTATCATTTGGCTTATTAATATCAACTTCATATATATATATATATATATATATATATATATATATATATATATATATATATATATATATATATATATATATATATATAAGAAATAAAAAAGAAAAGAAAAAAAGCAGAAAATCCCAGCCCGACCAGGCCCAGGGCCCGATCCCCTTGGTTCTTCCTTCAATCGAATACATATAATTAGAGATTGAGACAGAGAGAGAGAGGAGTTGGTCGAAAATCCTAACCATCACCTAACCCTAAAGCCGTGTCACCTTCCTTCCCTTCCCTGGGCGCACCCCCAACCACTGTGCGCCGTCACAGCAGCGCCGGAGAGCCGTCGGAGGCCGGAAACACACACGGATGCAGCAGACAGCAGCGACAACGACAGGTCGACCCCCCAGGTATCCGACTTTGATCAGTCATATCTCCTAATTCGTTTAATGGTTTTTCGATCCGTAAAAGGTTTCGGATAGCCTAGAGAACCAACTAGTAACCCTAATAATTAGATTCGTCTGGAACAATCTAGGTTTGATGAGAAGTCGATTCAAAGATCGTCGAAACTCAGTTCGTAAACTGAGTATAGCATTGTTCAAAACCCAAATTGGAAGGCGGGCTTTCTGTCAATCCCTGGACATATTTCGAAAACAAATTGAACAAACCTTTAGATAATATATACAGGATTATAACCCTTTTTATAGGTACAGATATTGTAAAGTGTAAGCCCACTTCCCAAAAAAAATTTAATTTTTTAATTTTATTTGTTTATGATTAATTTTATGGCCATTGTGAGTCATGCCAAAGCTTGTACGTGGGCTATGACCATATTAAGGTCATATGACCTCTAAATAGCATATATATGTAATATTTAGCTATTTTATATTTTTTTACAATTTCTGGATATTTTTAGGTATTTAATATTTAAGGTTTTATTATTTTAAGGACTTTCAGGATTTACCGTAAGTCGTATGGGGGTATTTCTGGACCAAATATTTTATTTGGGCTTTAAATGACTAAAAAATATTTTCTAGAATTTTTTTAGAATTTTTCTGGATTTTTTTAGAATTTTTGGGAATTTTTATATAATTAAAACATATAGAATTTATACTTTATAGGTTTTTGGAACTTACTGCGAGGTAACACGATGTTATTTTCTGTTAAAATATTTTATTTATATTATAAACACTTAGAAATATTTTCTAGAATTTTCTAGGATTTTTCTGGATTTTTCTGGAATTTATTTTGATTTATTTGGACTTAAAATGATTTTTAAATAATTTCCTGAATTAAATAAATAATTTTCCAATAATCTACCCGGGGGGGCCCATCTGTCGGCGCCCGCTACAGTAACCGCGTCTCTCTCCTATATATGCATTGTATATTCACAAACCCTAATTAATTATAGCCTCCTCCTTTTGGAGTTTGATCCCGGTGA
The DNA here is from genome assembly GCA_029216955.1 of Iris pallida. NCBI lineage: Eukaryota > Viridiplantae > Streptophyta > Magnoliopsida > Asparagales > Iridaceae > Iris > Iris pallida. The sequence continues at coordinate 14,998,999 of JANAVB010011399.1, forward strand.
TTTCCCGACTTCCCGAGGCGATTGCGGTCAACTCGGACCTCAATTTTGTGTGCCGTTTTTTTTATTGGAAGCTTATTGAGGTATAGTTTCTGAATTTCTAATTTATTTTCGTAATTTCTGAACCTAAATTTTTGGAAAATTCGTAGAGTGTCGGTTGTCCGAAACTTGACACGTTTCGGTATTTTCGAGATTCCGGGAGAACCATAAATTGAAATCATGAACCGTTTGAAGTTTCGAAAAGCTAACACAGAGCTCTACGACATATATTTTTTTCAAGAAATTATTTCGTTCATCTAGTATTTTAGTTGTTCTGTTGAACTCAGAATTGATCGGTTGATCACCGTTTTGGTCACGATTAGCCATAACGGCGATATCTTTTGACCAAAGCATGATTTTGTGGCACGGTTGATTCCAGCACACTCTTGGCACTGAAATCTACCAAGGTTCACTTTCAAAATCTAGATTTCGTAGCATTTGACTAGACAGTCAACGGCACATCTCGATTTGCGTGCCATGGTTTCTAAAATTGGAAACATGACTTTTGATGGCCAAACTTGCATGTTTAGATTATATTCAGATTATTATTAGGTTAAATTAGGTTTTTAAGTGAATTATTTCAGAATTAATTATTATTAGATCAGTAACCCAATTAGCCACTATTCCATGAATTTAGAACTAGAACATTAGAATTGATTTATGGTTTTCATGCACGGTTCGTGGTGCGATATGTGTTATAGGTTGACAGCTTCTAGATCGGCATTCCCTCATCCTCTACTTGTGACTACGATTTGTGCAAGGATTCAGGCAAGTACAGTATTGCATTTATGTTTTAGTTCATTATAACGTTTACTCTATAGTTTTCTTGTTTGATATCCCGTTGAGTCATTGCTTGATATTCCACTGAGACACGATTGTGATACTGTAGTTATCATATCCATCTTAGTGTATCATTGACCGTTATCGATTGTTAGAGAGTCGGGAGGGGAAATACTCGGTAAATACGTGAACAAACCCAATTACCGTTACCGAATGATAGCTAAGTCATACACACCCACGTATGAGTTAGTCGTACCAATTACTGAATGATAGCCATCGTATGATGTACCATATTAGCCCAGCCGTTCATGTATTAAAAGGTATTTCACACACACATAGTGGTTCCTATTTTTTCTTTATCTATTCCATTATCTTTTTAGTTCATATCTTGCTAGTTTACATCTTGCCAGTTTATATCTTGTTAGATCCCATCTTGCTAGTTCATATCTTGATCGTTCATACCTTGCTAGTACTAGTTCTTTATATAATCTTTTCCATCATCATTTCTCGTTGTTCTAACTTATTTTGGACTAACAATATTAATTGCAATATGGTTGTACTCTGCTCCTTTCCTGACTGGATCGTTGTTATAGGTGAGGTTGACGTGCCTACTCTTGCGCTATGGACCATACGAGGGGGAGATAGAGACTCGAAGGCTAAACCATAAAAGACTAGTTACTTGTGTGGTAGTTTTCTATAAATGTAAAAGCTTACATTCTTCTTCAAATGTAAAACTTCTATATTTTATAAAGTTGATTTAGTTGTTGTGAATGAGCAGTTAGTATTTATGAGCACTTTATTTATTGCGGACTAGACAGCGTACTACCGTCGATACCGCGACGTAGGCTGGGCTTGGGCACGCACTCGTATCCCAAAAAGCAGGTGCGGGTCGTGACATAAAGTATACAAAAAGTTATTCGATTTCCAAAATGAACAAAAATAGTTTCTATAAAACAGTGTGAAATTCAATAAAACCTTCGATACGACGTACGTCCCGCCAATCCGGGCGATGTGGTCGCAAACCGAAAGCATCGAAAGGTGCGTATCGGCTTCGCGGACGTGTAGGCTTTAACGGAATTCAAATTGGTTGCATGTGCACGACGAATTTGAAGCGTATCCATCAAAATTTACCGTATCGGTCTCTTTGCAAAATTCACAATTACTTTGTGCACGTTCGTTAGATCGAGACAAAACTTATACCAACATGACCGTATCATTTTTCTGGTCCTGTATGCCAATTTGGCCCGATTCAGAGACAGTTGATCGGATCGCCATTTTGTGGGCCCCACGATCCGACTCAACGAACGATTTCGTGCACGGCCCACCAAAATCTAAAATTGGACATACCGTTGGGTTCGTATCATCAACATGAATTCGTAGACATGTATTTTGATGACTTTAGAGACCATTGACTCTGGCACGCTTTTTGGTGCAAAGCGGGTCCAACGACGGATACCATTTTGATCCGAAATTACTGTTTTGCTCCTGTGTCCAGAATTGGACTTAAGGATAGGCAATCCTAGCTAATTTGACTATTCTGAAAATGTTAGTAATATCTATTTCAGCTTTCGGAGACAGTTGTTTGATTTAGACTTTATGGTTTACCAGTTGACGGTATATTATTGGTTCTTCGTGCTACCACCAGGCAAGTATACCTTGCCTCCCTCTACTGTTTATTTCATGCTTATATTATTTCTGCTTTAGTTATATATTATCATTTAGTTTTCTAGAGTTAATTTGGTTGACATGCCTCTTCTGCTTGTTGACACGCTTGCCACATGGAGATTAGTATCGTAGATTTTATTTATACTTCTTGACTGTCATTTACATGATTACCATGCTTGCGACTTAATTCCATGAGTACTAGATGGGTAGAAAAATATCGTAATAGACATGTGGACTACCCAAAAATATCCCCGAAATGTCTATTCTTGACTGATAGCAGCTGCACACGACACGTGCAGGGTGCCGGATTTACCCCTTAGCCGTTCACATGTCGAAACCGATATTTCAACACACGTAGATAGTTCATGTTTTCTTGCTAGCAGATCATTTATGAGTACTTGTTCTCGTGTCCGTGTTCATAGTATTTGTCAGTTTCTGTCTCGTTCCTGGTTATTTCTTTATGCATGATAAACTGTTAGATAGGCATGTTTTATGTATCTTGCTAGTCCCCTAAGGACCTGATGATCTCTTCAGGTAGTTGAATGCACGGAGTTAGTTAGCTGATCGGAATGATAGTTACTTACATTGCAGGATCCATGTATATTGATATTACGCTTATTTTCCATTCGTGCTTTCATTCCTTATCATGATATATTCTGTTTGTTGGCTTACTTTATAGACTCATGTTAATTCTTGGAGTCTAATCAGACATGTATGCTAGTAGGCTACAGACCACGACCCATAGTGTTCTTTCATGTTTCATATTCTTATGGTGGATTGAGATATAGATTTGCCTTGCCATGATTAGGCACGTGATACCATAGTCCAGACAGCGTTTACGTATTCGGGATGAGCTGGAGTCGCTCGATACGTAGCTGGCTTGCTCACGAGCTCGCGTCCGAAAAGCAAGTGCGGATCGTGACAAGTTTTTTTGGTGGCCGATGCAGGTCAGAGAATATCGTATCGGTTACGTAACTGTACTGATACGAGCCTGCGACTATGACTAAACCATAGAAATCTCAATCAACGCTGCCTTGAAAATTCTTCTAAAAATTTCTCTACGTCCTTGAAATTTCATATTGTTCTCGATATTCTTCCTTGCCTTCCGAACCATTGATTTTCGTTTTTTTCTATTTCAGAGTGACGAACGATCGTGCTGTCTAGAATCTATCAAAAATTCTTAAGTTATAATATAATATTGCTTGATTATTTAATTTTTGGTTGTTTGATAGATATGGAGAGATTATAGATGCCATATGTCTTAGATATCTAGGGTAATGATTCTAGCAACTAGATGGAAGTTTATAAAATTTTAGTGACATACCTCTTAAGGGAGTAGTATGACCAAAGGTGGGTAGAAGTCCTCGAGGTTTCGTGGTTACAAAATGGCTAGGAGAAGGATATAAACTATTCTTGAGGAATTAAAATTTAAGGAGATTAATGTGAAAGTAGACCTTCTTTTTGAATTTTAAGGAATAGTTATGAATTAGAATTTCGAGGACGAAATTATTTTTAAGGTTGGTAGATTTGTAACTCCTCTTCCCGAAAATTTTGAAATATTTATTATATTATTTATTTGATTTAAATAGTGATTTTTAGAATTTTGTAAATAATTAATTAGTTAATTATTACGGTATATGACTTTAGTCATGGTTAGGAATTTGAGTACAAGAAGACCAAGAATCATGGCACGAATAATGCAGTCGTATGCTTTGACTAGTGTTTAGCCATGGTAGGGGAATGTCAAGCCATAAGTGTGTTCTAACTAGGAAAATTAGACCAACTTGTGGCTTGACTCGTATATATAATTTAATTAGATATTATTTAATCTTGTTGATATTTAGAATGCCGATAGTACCAAATTAGCCCGGACTTGACCCAAACCTAAGCCAAGCCCAGGTAGCCAGGTGGTGCGACCAACGACGGCCATGTCAATATATTCAGTGTGTATGACGTACTTTGTTTTAATAATCTAATAAGTATATTTTTCTAAGTAATCTTTATTATGATATAAATATCAATATTATTTGATATTTTAATGATATTTAGTTAAGGATAAAATACTTCCCTTAGATGTTCTTGTGCATGTTGGGATTTGTAAACTATAACTTATTTGATTGTACGCATATTTTTGGGTTACTTTATTTTGTTATCCTCACTATCATTATTATTATTATTGTTATTACTAACAGGGCATTATTTTGATTATTTTATGAATTCTTAGGAAATGGTTTAATATTGAAACATCGATTTTATAGATAAAGTGCCCTTACAATAAATATGAGTATTTTTAGGTGTCTAATACATTTCTGGTATCATTTGGCTTATTAATATCAACTTATATATATATATATATATATATATATATATATATATATATATATATATAATATATATTATATATATATATATATATATATAATATATATATATATATAATATATATATATATATATATATATATATAATATATAATATACATATATGCCTAAGTATTAATAAGAAATAGAAAAGAAGAAAAAAAAGCAGGAAATCCCAGCCCGACCAGGCCTAGGGCCCGATCCCCTTGGTTCTTCCTTCAATCGATACGTATAATTAGATATTGAGACAGAGAGAGAGGAGTTGGTCGAAAACCCTAACCATCACTTAACCCTAAAGCGCGCCACCTTCCTTCCCTTCCCTGGACGCACCCCCAGCCACCGCGCATCGCCGCAGTATCGGAGAGCCGCCGGAGGCTGGAAATGCGTGCGGATGCAGCAGACAGCAGCGGCAACGATAGGTCGACCCCCAGGTATCCGACTTTGATCAGTCATATCTCCCAATTCGTTTAATGGTTTTCGATCCGTAAAGGTTTCGGATAGCCTAGAGAACCATCTAGTAACCCAAATAATTAGATTCGTCTGGAACGATCTAGGTTCGATGAGAAGTCGATTCAAAGATCGTCGAAACTCAGCTCATAAACTGAATTAGCATTGTTCAAAACCCAAATTGGAAGGCAACTTTCTGTCAATCCCTGGACATATTTCGAAAACTAATTGAACAAACCTTTAGACAATATATACATGACTATAACCCTTTTTATAGGTACTGATATTGTAAAGTATACAGAAGTTATCGATTTCCAAAATGAACAAAAACAGTTTCTAAAACAGTATGAAATTCAATAAAACCTTCGATATGACGTGCGTCCCGCCAATCCGGGCGACGTGGTTGCAAACTGAAAGCATCGAAAGGTGCGTATCGGCTTCGCGGACGTGTGGATTTGACGAAATTCAAATTGGTTGCGTGTGTGCGACGAATTTGATGCGTGTCCGTCAAAATTCACCGTATCGGCCTCTTTGCAAAATTATCAATTACTTTGTGCACGTTCGTCAGATCGAGACGAAACTTGCGTCAACATGACCGTATCATTTTCTGGTCTTGTATGCCAAGTTTGGTCCGATTCTGAGACAGTTGATCGGATCGCCGTTTTGCGGTCCCAACGATCCGACTCAACGGACGATTTCGTGCGCGGCCCACCGGAATCCAAAATTGGACATACCGTTGGGTTCATATCATCAAAATAAATTTGTGGATATATGTTTGACGACTTTAGAGAACATTGACTCTGGCACGCTTTTCGGTGTAAAGCGGATCCAACGGCGGATACTATTTTGACCAAAAATTACTATTTTGTTCCTGTGTCCAGAATTTGACTTAATGACAGGCAATTGCTAATTTGACAATTCTGAAAAACATTGGTAATGTCTATTTCAGCTTTCGGAGACAGTTGTGAGATTTGGACTTTATGGCTTACCAGTTGACGGTATTGTTGGTTCTTCATGCTACCACCAGGCAAGTATACCTTACCCACCAGGCAAGTATACCTTACCTCCCTCTACAGTTTATTTCATGCTTATATATTTCTCCTTTAGTTATATGTTATCATTTAGTTTTCTAGATTGATTTGGTTGACATGCCTCTTCGCTGTTGATACGCTTGCCACACGAGATTAGTATCATGGATTTTGTTTATACTTCTTGATTGTCATTTACATGATTACCATATTTGCGACTTGATTCCATGAGTACTAGCTGGGCAGAAAATATCGTAGTAGACATGTGGACTACCCAGAAATATCCCCAAAATGTCTATTCTTGACTGATAGCAGCTGCACACGACACGTACAGGGTACCAGATTACCCCTTAGCCGTTCACATGTCGAAACCGATATTTCAACACACGTAGATAGTTCATGTTTTCTTGCTAGCAGATAATTTATAAGTACTTGTTCTCGTGTCCGTGTTCATAGTACTTGTCAGTTTCTGTCTCGTTCCTGGTTATTTCTTTATGCATGATAAACTGTTAGATAGCATGTTTTATGCATCTTGCTAGTCCCAGAGGACCTGATGATCTCTTCAGGTAGTTGAATGCAGGAGTTAGTTAGCTGATCGGGATGATAGTTATTTATATTGCAGGATCCAGGTATATTGATATTACGCTTATTTTCCATTCGTGCTTTCATTCCTTATCATGATATTCTATTTGTTGGCTTACTTTATAGACTCATGTTAATTCTTAGTGTCTAATCGAACATGTATGCTAGTGGGCTGCAGACCACGACCCCATAGTGTTCTTTCATGTTTTATATTCTTATGGTGGATTGAGATATAGATTTGCCTTGCCATGATTAGGCACGTGATACCATAGTGTCACGACCCGCTACCAAATTGTTGGGCCAGGCCGAGTCATGCCCAGCCTACGTTTGATAAAACGTAGTAAGCTGTTCTAAAGACAACAGGAAAAGACTAAATGTGCTAACAGTTCTGTAAGTGAATAAAAGTCATAAATGCTCCAAACACAAAAGTCGTCTCATAAAGCATAATGTCCAAGTACAAGTCTGAAATGTAAAACTGGATACATGTATAGTTACAAAATACGTAGTCTAAATACATGACTACTCTCAAAAGTCTAAAAAAAAAAGACAACTAGGCGAGGTTCCCCGCAGGAACATCCTCGTAAAGCAGAGCCGGGTCCTCGCAGTAACTCCATATATGTGTCGCAGAGTAACTCCTCCTCAGTAAGGACACCTACAACGTTATCCTGTCAGGACGGGAGCAAGTACTGAATCTAGCAAACTAGCATATGGAACATGGAAATGAACATAAGTGGAAATAACTGAAAACATGGCATCACACAATCTGTCATGACAAGGACATATATGTCATAGAGACAGATGTATAGGTAATGTTTTAAAACTGTAGCAAGTACGTGATCGGTCAATAGATGTACAATGTACTGTGGTACATGTAAATAAAATGTACATACGTAAGTTAACAAGCATAGGTGTACATCCGTACAAATACGGGATAATGGCCTGCGGCAAGGTATGCATATAAAATGCGACCTCGCTCGCTACTATAGGGGGGTCATGATCACGTACTCAACTGTCAGTTTTCCCATAACCCATACTCTAATCATGTGAGAGATACATAAAAACTATTCTAAGCATGGTAGTAATGGAAAGTACATCATGTGACATTTTAACTTGCTACCCAAGGATCAGCATTTAACATAGTTGGATTAGCAGTTCATTTATGTAACAGTATGTAAAGTTTGTAGAAAGTACTTGCCTCTAGCAAAGCAAAGCAAAGCAAGCTGCGATAAAAGTGCTATAGAGTCTGGTAACTCGTCACTGTAGAAATAAATACATAAACTTAGTTTTTATACTAAGCTAAAATACTAAGACACTAATTGGTGCAACACGACTTGTGACTGGACACCTAGCCAAAATGATAATTTTAGCATAGGAGACCAATATGGGGTGACACACTACTTTAACTAACTTTCTAGGGTCTTTACACTAGTGAGGGGTGAGGTTCAAATACGGCTAAAACTCAAAATAGCACAAAAAGTTACAAGTCATAATTAATCAATAAATAAATCAAATGATCATTGTATTTTAACATTTTTGAGATAGATAAAAAGCTTATTTTTAAAGTAAAGTACCAAAATGATCCTTGTTAATCATAGAAATTTATTATAATTTTTTTGGAATTTATTAACCAGTACAAGTATTTTATAAAATCAGTTTTCCTAAGTATACAGAAAATGAGTTTGGTTTCATATGCCAATTTAGTGGCAAAACAGTAAATTAAATACTATAAAAATTATACTAAATTAGCTAAATTAATATAGTATCTAAATACTATTTTTCCAGAATTTTAACAGTACTTTAAGTATTTTTAGAAATTCAAAAACAGCATTGCACACAATTAAAATTAAATAATTAATTATCTGCGTATTTTGTCCATGTATATAATTGAACCAAAGTTCAAATACAGGACCCAAGGCCATGAATCAAGTCCAATATGACTTGTACAGGTCTTGAATGTGTGAAAATATTTTGGACCCAAAAATTCATGCTAGGCTTGGACACCAAATGGTTGCAGTAATTTAAATACACACTAAAATACAAATTGGTAAAAAGTGCAAATAAATATTAATATTTGATAAGGTAAAATTATGCATAGTGAATATATACATACATATGTTAAAAGTACACATATATATTATATAAGAAAATACTTAATTTATAAAGTATATATATATATACAAATATATACAAATATATATATATATTAATATATATATATATAATATATATATATTATATATTATATATATATATATATTATATATATATATATAAAAAATAATATATATATATATTATATATAATATATATATATATATATATATATATATATATTATATAATATAATATATATAAAATATATTATATAGATATATATATATAGATATATAGATATATATTATATATATTTATATATATAATATATATATATATATATAAGGAAACACTTAATTATAAAGTATATATATATATATATATACACATGAAAATATACATATACATATATACATATATACATATATATCATATACATTATATAAAGTACTAAATAACATATATAATATATATATATACTATATATATATATATATATATATATATATATATATAATATATATATATATATATATATAACAAATATATGTATATACAAATATATGTATACATATATATAAATTATATATATAACAGAAAAAAGAAAAAGAAAAAAGAAACAGCAGTAAGGGGCTCGAACCGAGCCAGAGAGCGCGGGGGGGGGGGGGTTAGGCTAGGTCGGGCTGGCCAGGGGGTCAGCCCGAGGGTTGTGTTAGAGTTAGGGTTTAGGTTTATTTTATTTAGGTTAGGTTAAAATTATATATATAAAAAATAATAAAATCGATCCTGTGTCCGGACAGTTAGGGACACAGGATTTCTACGTGTCCGTGCTATGCACGACACGTACGAATGCTAAAACACGGTCCAAACACTGGACTAGTGTCCTCGTGTCCTGGCGAACCACGCACGTGGCTTTGGGACACAGATGACACGAGATGAGCTCTGTTACTCACGTGTCCGGCGTCGAAGGAGGAATTCGAGGGTGCTGGCGGGCGGAGGAGACATCGTGTCGGGGCACCTTGGTGGCACTGGGCTCCTCTCGTCGGGGCGAACCGAATGGTGGTGGTGGCGCTCGACGACGATAGTCGGTGAGGGGTGGTAGGGTACGCCGGAGTTAGGGTTCAGGCGGGATTTAAATGGGGAAGACGGGGGGCTGCGGTGGCTGTGGTGGGTCGAAGTGGGGGGGTCGAGCTGAGGGGGGTGAGGGGGTTTAAATAAGGGGTTGAGGCGGTCGGGGGGCAGCCGGAAAGGGCGGGGGCAGGCCGCGCTGGCGGTCGTCGGTCAGCGGAGTGGGTGAGGGGAGAGAGAGTGTGGTCGTGGGGGGGGGGGTAGTATAGGTTAGCAACTAGGCCCCCATAGTTTTAGGTTTTACAGAAAGGCCCCAACAGTAGCTAAATGCAAAATAGAATTTGCATTCCGCATTTAAAACATTTAAAGTAATTACAAATCTACATTAAAATAATTCTAAAATTTACAAAATGATATTAAAATATTTAAATAAATTACAAAGTGATTTTTTAATATATAAAACTCTTTAAAATCATTTAAAAATTCTAGAAAAATTCCTAAAAATCTAAATAATTATTTTAAGGCTAAATTGACACTAAAAATTAATTAGCACTAATTAAATAAATTTGAAAAACAGGAACTTACTGGTCTTTCCTCCTTGAAAAATTTCGTCCTCGAAATTCACAAGGATTGAAGACCCTACAATACTCTAACATAGCAAGCAATGCAACAATGACTAAGGCTATGATCGAAACTAACCTCTAAGGTATCAAGCGGGAACGGGTGGTTCCCTCGCAGCGGTTGGATCGAACAAGTAAGGGTATCTCTCCCTCATGTCCGACTCCCTCTCCCAAGTAGATTCACCTGGAGAGTGACGGCTCCAAGCTACTCGTACTAAGGGTATAACCTTGTTCCTCAGCCTCTTCTCTCTCCTGTCTAATATCTCTACTGGCTGTTCAGAAACTGTAAGGCTCGGTCCGACCTCCAACTCTGAATGATCTAGCACATGACTGGGGTTTGGAACATATCTCCTCAGCTGAGATACGTGAAAGACATCGTGAACTCCTGCTAGGTTGGGTGGAAGTGCAACCCTGTAAGCTACCTCTCTCCAATCCTGCCAAGTATCTCGAATGGCCCGATGTATCTGGGGCTCAGCTTCCCTCCTCGTCCGAACCGAATCGTCCCTCTAGTAGGTGATATCTTCACTAGCACCATATCACCGTCTGCGAACTCCATCGGTCTGCGACTAGCATCAGCCCAGTGTTTCTGCCTGTCTTGAGCTACTCTGAGCTGTCTCTGATCATTCCGACTTTCTCTGCTGCATCCGTGATCATCTCTGGCCCAAGCTAACTCTGTCTCCAACATTATCCCAAAAGAGCGGTGTGCGGCATCGTCGTCCATATAGCGCCTCGAAAGGAGACATACCGATACTGGCTTGGTGCTGTTGTTGTATGAAAACTCTACCAAGTGCAGATGGCTCTCCCAAGATCCTCCAAAGTCCAGTACGCAGGTCCTCAGCATATCCTCCAGTGTCTGTATCGTCCTCTCGGACTGCCCATCTGTCTGCGGGTGGTACGCCGTACTGAACTTGAGCCTACTGCCCAACTCCTCCTGCAAGCTCCTCCAGTAGTGGGATGTGAATCTGCTGTCTCTGTCTGACACGATGCTCACTGGCACTCCGTGTAGGCGAACTATCTGCTGCATGTATAGCTCCGCCAACTTCTCGGTGGAAAGCTCCACCTTGAAGGGTATGAAGTGCGCACACTTCGTCAGCCTGTCTACGATGACCCAAATGGCATCCTTCCCTCCTTGGGAACGGGAAGCCCTGAGACGAAGTCCATCGTAATATGTTTCCACTTCCACTCGGGAATGGGTAACGGCTGCAACAAACCAACTGGCCTCTGGCACTCCGCCTTGACCTGCTGGCAAACTAGGCATCTCGAGATGAAACGTAATACATCCCTCTTCATCCCGTGTCACCAAAGATGTTCCCGCAAGTTACGGTCATCTTGTTAGCACCAGGGTGAATAGAATATCTCGATCGGTACGTCTCCTGCAAGACTGCCTCTACCAGCTCTCCCTTCGGCACGCACAATCGGCTGCCATGCCTCAAGGATCCACCCTCTGCTATAGTGAAGTCATCCAGCAATCCAGCTAAAACCTGGGCTCGAAGTCTGCGAAGGCTCTCATCTGTAGGCTGTGCCTCCCGGATCTGCTCCATCAAACCTGACTGAATATCAAGCGCCATCATCTGTATCACTGATCCTGGCCGAACTAGCTCGATGCCGAGCTTCTCCAGATCCTCCCGCAAATGTCGATCAATCATCAGGTACCATGCCATCGGATGCCTGCTCAGCCATCCGCCACCACATTTGCCTTCCCGGGGTGATACTGTAAATCGATGTCGAAGTCTTTCATCAACTCCAACCATCGTCTTTGCCTCATGTTCAGCTCTTTCTGCGTGAAACATATTTCAAGCTTTTGTGGTCAGTAAAGATTTACACACGCTCTCCGTATAAGTATGTTTCCATAACTTGAGTACAAAGATCACCGCAGCTAACTCGAGGTCATGGGTAGGATAATTCCTCTCATGAGTCCGCAATTGCCATGCATAAGCAATCACTTTCACATACTGCTGTAGGACACATCCTAGCCCCTTCCCAGAAGCATCACTGTATATGGTGAAACCTCCAGAACCTGAAGGTAATGTCAGAACTAGAGCGGTCGTCAGCCTCCTCCAGCTCTTCAAACGCTGCCTGGCAGTCCTCTGACCAGATTACTCTGCGTCCTTGCGTCAGCTTCGTCATGGGTTCAGCTATCCTAGCAAAGTCCTGGACGAACTTTCTATAATAGCCTGCTAAACCCAGAAAGCTCCTGATCTCTGAAACTGACGTCGAGCCTTCCATGTCTCAACGCAGCAATCTTCTTGGGATCCACCGAGATTCCATCTCCAGTAACTACATGGCCGAGAAACTCCACTCGGTCTAAAAAGAACTCGCACTTCGACAATTTGGCAAACATCTCCCTACTCAGAATCCCCAAAACTATCCGTAAGTGCTCTGTATGCTCCTCTGGCGTCTTCGAGTATATCAGGATGTCGTCGATAAACACTACGACGAACTTATCCAGATACTGGTGAAATGTCTTATTCATCAAATTCATAAAGACAGCTGGCGCATTTGTGAGACCAAATGGCATCACCAGAAACTCGTACTGCCCGTACTTCGTGTGAACGTCGTCTTCTGGATGTCTGCTGCCTAACCTTCACCTGGTGGTACCCGGATCTCAAGTCTATCCTGGAAAACACCTTCGCTCCACTCAACTGGTCGAACAAATCATCTATCCTGGGCAGAGGATATTTGTTCTTGATGGTGATGGCATTCAAGGCCCGGTAGTCAATACACAACCGGACTGTACCATCCTTCTTAGGCACAAAAGCACTGGCGCTCCCCATGGAGAAGCACTGGATCGAATGAAACCCTTTTTCAACAGGTCATCAATCTGCTCTTTCATCTCTACTGCCTCCTTGGGATTCACTCTATAGCAAGCCGGGATACTGGTGATGAACCCGGCACTAAATCTATGGTGAACTCCACATCTCTGTCAGGCGGAAGCCCTGGAAGATCCTCTGGGAATACATCCATAAACCCCTAATGATAGGTGTGGCGGTGCTACGTCCCCGACTGTCGCACAACAGTTCGGCTCTAGGCTGATCTCCGGCCCTGTCCTCCTGACACTGAAGGTGCTGTGCCTGGGGGACTGAACAAAATACTACCCTCATGGCAATCTATAGATGCATGGGCATAGCTAAGCCAGTCCATCCCCAATATGATATCATAACCGGGAGTGGCATCACAAAGAATCGTCCCCTGAACTCTCTTCCGCTATAAGAATAGAACATCTATAGATAGATCTAATAGGCACTGGTCCCCTTCCTGTCATCACTCTGCTAATCTCCGCAGTAGGTGTAGCTACTAGATGGTGTTTATGCATAAACTCTAATGATAGGAAGCTATGAGATGCACCAGAATCAACAAACATAGAGCTAGAAAAGTATGCAAATAATATGACATGTGATGACGTCGGCTAGGTAATCTGGCTCCGAAACCTGCTCCGGCTCCGGCTCAAGG
>JANAVB010011399.1:15013141-15089635 GCA_029216955.1 Iris pallida
GGGACAGCACCTCTACAGCTAATCCAAGATTGATCAACGCTTTACAAACTAAAGATTTATTGAGATCTAGTTGCAATTGTTATTTGATAGATTTTGGATTTTAGATTTGATGGATAATAATATTTAATGGTTTAATTTTACAAAAGGTAACATATATTGATCTTCATAGGTTAATGTTTGTCATCTTTTGATATATTTATTTTTCTGTCACTATATTCTATATTTAAACTTGATTTGATATTGTGACTATTCATTGAATATTATAGTCTTGTGATTTCGTCTTTCACTTGTGAAATCTTCAATGATTTTTGAGCTTTATATTATTATCTTCTTATTCAAGTTACTTACTGTCTACAACAGTAACTCTTTGCAGGAGAGAAGTCATGCATATTGAATGTCTCTCTCTCAAAGCGCTTCTTTTCTTTAAACCTTACGGTTGTCAGGTGGACACCATGCTAAGGCTTTAAAAGAGAAGAAATGAACTTTAATAAGAAGACGTAATATTTTTGAATTAGTTTCCTACTTCTGAAAATATGTCTCTGAAATTCTTAAATTTTATCTATACTATTATTTTGGATATAACCATGTAAATGTAGAGTAGTAATTGTTACAAATCAATTATCCCCTTGACATGCCATATATATCTAGAATACACTTTTCTTTGGACATTTATCTCGTTATGTTTATTTGTTCAAATGGATTTATTTATGATTTATGGGTTCTTTTATTGAAATTATTTTCGTGATTTGAATCGCCAGCTTTCAGTCTGAGGACTAAATGGACACATTCAAACATTTATGAAGATAGTTTTTTTTTCGTAATAAATTCTACATTTTTGAAAAATCTTGTTTTTTTGATTTATTGAATCTGTCCGGTACTCAAATGTTATTATTAAAGACAGTTTTCAAAATCTTTTAATGCCTTGAAATATTTCTTATATATATATATATATATATATATATATATATATATATATATATATATATATATATATATATATATATATTGGAGATATATTTTGTTTGTTCATCTTTAAGCATTTATTCATTGGATATTTATTTTATTTGCCTAAATATGATATTTGTTTTTTTGGAATTTTATATGCATTTGATCAAAGGGAAGAAATATGCATATCTTGGATATTTCTTAGATTTTGTTATTATTATTTATTTTATCTATTCTTGCATATAAATTTCTTCGAAACTATATACGCATATGTTAAGGGGGAGCAAATTAATTGTTTCAATTTTTTTATGCCCTTAATATGTGGTATACCTAGTTCATCGTGGACATATATCCTTTTACTTAAAATATCTTGTTGAGTTGTTCATGATATTTGGATTTGTATTAGATGAAAGAATATATGATTATTATTATTTATTCTCTCATTCGAGCTTCTTGCCAAATATATAATTAATTTAATTTGTTGATAATCCTTTGAGCTTAAATTGATTTGGCATTTCTTATTGAGATTTTATCTTAAAGTTCATGATTATCTATATTTAGACTGATCATACTTTGTGGGAGAGCATTCAAGTCGACTGAATTTCTCCTTCTCAAGTATTTTGTCTTCATTACCTTCATGTTTTTCTAGTGGATATTTATTTATCATGATAAGGTAATTGAGTTCAAATCCATAAACTTTGGTATAGATTTTGTATAGATTCTAGTATATCTATTTTGATTTCTTTTCAATGAGTATACTCCTTATGGAATTGATTCACTAATTTGTATGGCAAATTATGAATCATATTTTTTTGTGATCATTGCTAAAAGTCTTATTTTTCTATATTTGGTATTTTATATTGGTATACTAGATCTGTAAAAAATTTAGGGATTACTTATGACCAATTATTGATATCTTATTAAAGTCCTTTGTTGGTTTCTTTCAAAACTATAGTTATATTCTTTCTTAGACTGTGTTTTGAATGATTAGTTTCAAATTTCTACCCGGATCGTTGTTCATGATTATTTCTGCCTTCCTTATTTAAAAGATTGATTTTATTTTATAGCATATTACGGGGGAGCATATTTTTTTTGATCATGTCAAAGGGGGAGAAATAAGTTTAAGTTAGCAAAGAATATTTTAGTAACATGTGTTTATTAGTGATATATGCATCTATTGTATCTATCTTAAACTTAACCGATTTGCCATAATAAAAAAGGTGAAGATTGTTAGTCCAATGATTATATCATATTTTTGAATATAGCTAATCAATTAAGTTTACCATAATGACATCACTAATATTCATGTAAACACTATCATGTTGCTACTTAAACGTAGCATTGTCCTAAATGGTTTATATCATATTGACATGCTTGTATCATACTGCATCATATTATTTTGTTCGTCTAACATGTACATGCAGGCAAGCAGTAAGAATAATCAAATCAGGACATATGCAATGAATAATTTTTGATGGTCCAAAGACGGCATTATACAAGAAGATATCTCTGAACCGCCTAACGACCTATCCGGGGCCTCGCATCGGGGATTCTGCTGTCCGGTCAGCGAACAGGGGTCGAGGGGGCAGCACCCTCCGTCAGGGGTTCGGGAGCGAAGCCCCCGAAAGGTATTCAAATTTCCAGATCTGTTTATCTTTGGACAACTGCCGTCAAGGAAAAATACGTCTTCAATGTCAGAAAAAAGACGTCATCAAAAGGGCTATTAGTTTTTATATTTATTTTGTATTTTTCCTTTTATTGAGTCTAGAAAAAATATGAGATTGATCGGATCGGTACTGGCTTAGGTTTTTCTCAATCCACAAATAAAAATAAGCCTACCTAGTTATCCCACAAATCTACAATTCCAAAAAGCCCAAAACCTATGCAAATTTGGTCCATTCCTTACTGTTTTGACCAAGCAGAACTCTGACAGAACTCTGACCGAGTTCGGTCCGAGTTCGGCCCGAGTTCGGTCTAGGTAAATTTGAAATACAATTCCCACCAAATCTGCATCCAACGTTCGTATGCGAAATCCTAGCATCCGAACTCTGCCCGAACTCTGCCCGAGTTCGATCCTCTAAAAATACTATAAATAGAGTTGAGATTACCATTCATTTCGACAATCCAATTTCATCTCTTCTCTTCTCTGTCTAAAGTGTTCTGAGCTTTTTACTTTCATATATAAGCCTTTACGACTCTTAGCCAAGCCAGTACAGTTTCTGTTTAATCTAGAGTTTGGTGTTGAAGAGTTGTATCGGAGGCTGTATTCAAAAAATATTCCAGTTTTCCAATTGTCTTCTGGAGTCGGTCGTGCGCTCGTCACCAAGCACGGTGTTGTGAAGTCGATCGTGCACTTGTCACCAAGCACGGTGTTGTAAGAGTTGCAAGCGCTCAGTTAAAGCTTGTGCCATAGTGGATTAACAGTGAGCAAGAGTACTCGCGACTAGACTAGTCCTCTCAGAGGGAAACCAGTATAAATCGTGGTGTTCTCTGAGTTTGAATTCTTGACTCTTACTTTACCGCATTTTATTTAACGTCTTTTATCTGCCATAGTATATAACTGCTTAATATTTTTAGTTGGTGATTATTTTTTGCTGCACACGTACACACTCTATTCACCCCTCCTCTAGAGGTTATCAACGGTCCTACAGATGGATCGTCACCTTCTGGCAGATCTGGAGAGCTTGGGCATAGAGGTGATAGTTCCTGGGGTCGAGGAGCAGATATAGGGTCTCCAGGTGCAGTCAGAGCTGATGGACAGAGTCAGGGCAGCTCAGTTTGAGGATGAGGCTCTGAGGGTCATCAGGGAGCAGGTCCGGGCAGGACTGTTGGATGAGTTCTCTATAGCGGGATATGGGTCATTGAGTCATAGTACCAGATTGTGCATGCCGAGCGAAGGATTTCGGGAGGAGGTTCTCAGGAGGCGCATCGTTCTCAGTACTCTATGCATCCAGGAGCTAACAAGATGTATAGAGACTTGAGACAGCATGTTTGGTGGTATGGCATGAAACGCGAGGTGGCTCAGTTCGTTTCTAGATGCTTAGTGTGCCAGCAGGTGAAAGTCGGGAGGCAGAGACCCGGTGGATTGCTCCAACCACTACCCATTCCTGAGTGGAAGTGGGAGCATATCACTATGGACTTTGTATCTAGGCTTCCGCGCTCTCTAGGAGGGAAGGATACGATTTGGGTCATTGTTGATCGATTGACCAAATCGGCCTATTTTTTGCCTTTCAAGGTGGGTTTGTCTACGGAGAGGCTGGCCGAGATGTACGTGCGGTAGATAGTCCGATTGTACAGGGTTCTAGTGAGTATAGTCTCGGATCGGAATAGCCGATTCACTTCCCACTTCTGGAGGAGTTTGCAGCTTAGCTTGGGTACATCGCTCAAGTTCAGTACCGCATACCACCCCCAGACAGACGGGCAGTCGGAGAGGATGATTTAGACCCTCGAGGATATGCTTCGTACCTGTGTCTTGGACTTCGGAGGATCTTGGGAGGACCACCTTCACTTGGTAGAGTTTGCTTACAATAACAGCTACCAAGCCAGAATAGAGATGTCACCTTTCGAGGCTCTATACGGACGGAGGTGCCGTACTCCCTTGTCTTGGGATGATGTCGGCGAGAGGGTTTTGCTTGGCCCTGAGATGGTAGTGGATGCTGCAGAGAAGGTCAGGGTTATCAGAGATAGACTTCGGGTGGCACAGGATAGGCAGAGACATTGGACCGATAGCCACCGAAGGCCGTTGGAGTTTGAGGTATAGTTTAGATTTTTCTAGTATTTGAGTCTGATTGTGATTGTTTTAGATCAAGTTTTAAGCCTTGTATTTTTGTTCTAGGTTGGTGATATTGCGTTTCTGCAAATTTCTCCGACGCGTGGCACAATTCGTTTTGGTGGCGGCGGAAAGCTTAGTCCATGATACATCGGACCTTTCCGTATCTTGGGCAGGGTCGGTGCAGTGGCCTACCGACTGGAGTTACCGTCCGTACTAGAGGAAGTGCACAACGTGTTCCACGTGTCACAGCTGAGACGGTACGTGGCAGATCCTAGTCACGTCTTAGACCACTCTGAGATCGAAGTGGGACCGTCACTCAGCTATCCAGAGAAGCCGGTTGAGATCTTGGACCGAAGAGAGAAGGTGCTCCGGAACCAGGTCATTTCCTTGGTTCGAGTTGCATGGAGGCACCACCCTCCAAGTGAGTCTACCTGGGAGAGAGAGGACGACATACGGGAGCGATTCCCATATCTCTTCGAGCCTTAAGGTAAAATTCTTTCTTTTCCTTCCTTGTTCTATTCATGTTGCGGTGTTAGTTTCTCATTCAATTTCGAGGACGAAATTCTTTTAAGGAGGGTAGATTTATCACCCCCAGTTTTTAAATTAGGGGTACTTTTGTTATTTTCGAAGTTTTATAATTTTGAGAATTTTATTTGATTTTATAGGATTTTTAGGGATTTATTTGATTTAGTTTTAATTTTATCCAATTCGAACTTAAGTTGGAGACCCGGGTAGCCTGGACACTAGTGGGACCCACATACTAGCTGGGCTTGGCCCACATGCCATCCTAACTAGGCTAGAAACCAAAAACCATACTTCCATGGCTTAACTAGTCATTTTAGAGGCTTAATTAGTCAATTAGAAGTTAAACTGAAACAAACCGAACCAAACCAAACCCGAAAAGAACCAAACCACGTCTAATGGGTTGGAGGCCTAATGGGTCTCCACCCAAACCCGTTAAGACCCCCCCCCACAAGCCAACAACAACAGCAGCAGTTAGCAGTAGCTGCAGCAGCAGCTCAAGCAGTGGCAGCAGCAGCAGTTAGCAGTAGAGTTACAGCAGTTAGCAGTAGAGCAGTAGCAGGAAGGTTAAGGAAAGGAGAAAGAAAAGAAGAAGGAAAGGTTAATGAGGAATAAGGAGAAGAAGAAGAATAGGAAAAAGAATAGGAAGAAGAATGAGAATAAGAATAAGAAGAAGAATTAGAAGAAGAAGAATTGGAAGAATTAGAAGAAGAAGAATTGGAAGAATTAAAAGAAGAAGAATTTGAAGAGGAAGAACTAGAAGAAGAAGAATAAGGAAAAGAATAAGAAGAAGGATAAGGAAAAGAATAAGGATAAGAAGAAGAATAAGAATAAGGAGAAGGGAAGGAAAAAGAAGAAGAAGAAGAAGAGTGGTAGTGTAGAAAATATGGGAAATCAAATTAGAGAGGGTTGTGAGTGAATCGAATTTGGTGAAAGGGTAAAATGGAGTTCCGAGTGTCGGAACGCGTCCAAAATTGGATGATATTTAGATTATGTAAATTAGATTTTGTGGGTAGGCTCCCGAGTTGAAATTGGGGTATCGTGTGGGAGTAGGACGATGGTATCGCACGATATCATTGAGTATCTCACGATACTCAAGATAATCGGTAATTCGGCAACATACGCCGTGTAACACCCTGTTTTCTGAAATTGGAGATTTTTGAAAATTTATTATTTTTATTATTTATTAGTGGTATTTTAGTCATGGTATGATTTTCTGGTGATTTTAGTTAAGTTAAACCATTTCTAAAGTCATGCTAAGTCATGACTTATGACTTTGTGATTTTGGTTAGTATAACTTAGTGTAAACCCTAGTTTTCTCTAACCTAGAAGTTGCCATGACCATGAGAGCTTAGCCATAGGCTTAGAACACCAAATTAGTGATTTTAGCCTAAAAGGGTATTTTGGTAATTTTCTAGAAATTATTTGGAATTATTGTAATTATGTGTTTTTAATTATTGATTAGTGTCATATTAGTCCTTAACCTAGTTTAGCACTAATCTAGGGGTTAGCTACTAACCTAGAATGATTAGGGGATAGATATTTACATTGGGTTAAAGTAGGATAAATATCTTGTTTACCTTTATTTGATATTTTGCTTAAACCATGCAAAATATCAAGCCTTTACCATGAAAGTCCTTCCCTTAGCTTGTAAGCAAGCCAAGGACAACCCCCCCCCCCCCATGCCTTGGCCATGCCATGGCCGGCCAAGACACCCCCCCTGGCATGACCCCCCTTCCTATATATTTTGATAAATTCATTGCATTGCATTGAATTAAATTCATGAAAAATACCCTTTACTTCAAAATTTCATATCTCACTCTTTAGAGGTCCAAATCACCTCTAGTTTCTTGCATTGGGTTCCTACAACCTAGAGGGTGCTAAGGGAGGTTAGCAAGTTGGACACAAGGACTTGGACACACCCATAAGTGGACTTGGACACCCCCCCTCATTTATTGAGTTTTCAAGGATTTTGCACATATAGGTAAATGTCTCTAAACCATATTAATATTGTAATTTTTCTTCATAAATGCATGCATATAGGTGTATACTAGCTGTGGGTAAAGTTTGGTGGAATCTAGGAATTGTTTGGTGTCGTATCGGACACGTATCCTAATTTAATTTCATTGTATATTAAGGTTTTTAGCTCACTGTCACATTGATATTTACACACTGTTTTGTATAACTTTTTGAACCAAAACCTAGCCTAGCTAACCCTAAACCTAACCCTAAAACACTGAGCACAAATTGGGTTGTGTCGTGTCCAAAATTTGGACACGAAGCTCTCAGTTTCAACACTGTCTGGACACTGCACAGTACACAAAATGTGCCCTGCTACCACAGTGTCCAAACACCCTCTACACGCCACTTGGACACGTCAAAATTGACACACGACACGGGGCATTGACTGACAGGTCATCCCCAAAGTTTGGGATGACCTCGTGTCGTGTCGGACACGGAATCGTCCCCGCAAGGGTCGCGCACTGCACTGCACAGAGCACATTTCAAGCGTGTCGTGTCGCACGGACACGCCACGTGGACACCTCGTAATGACACCATCGTGTAGCCCTTCATGTGGCGTACACGTGGACACGAACACGTGGTGCGTCGTGTCCTGTGTCACGAGCACGAGGCACGTGACTCACCGCACGACGCTGTCTGAAACAGTGTGTAACAGTCGAGTTTCCTCGACTGATACGTGTCTCGTGTCGACTCTGTGAGACACGTGGACACCGTGCAGACACACTGACACATACCCCTAGACCTACCCTACCTACTGACACGAGCACGAGACACAGTATCGTGTGTGTCGTGTCCTAGGGCTAGCTGCACGCGTGCACGACGCTGTGCACGTTTGGGTGTATCAGTGTTTACCCGATTCGGGTTTTGAGTGGTTAGACACGTTGTGTCGTGTCGTGGTGTAGTGTCAGGCTCCCTAGACACTAGAGGACACCTAGGGACACTGTTACCAACCCTTGGTTGGGGACCATAGTCGAGTTTAGGGATTGGATTTAGGTTTACCTGTTTTCGTATACACAGTGCAAATATTTCCTGTTTTTAGGATTTATCCCAGATTTTGAATATGGATTTCAAATCATTTTTTATTATAATTAATCCGCTGTATAGGTGTATTTTAGTATATGTACATGTAGTATATATATGTGAGAGTGTGGGTGAGTTTTGGGGAAAAATGGTTGTGTGTAGGTGTAGTTGTGTGTGTATACACATGTTGTGTGTATGTGGACTGTGTGTGTGTGTGTTGGGAGCCAATCTTTGGTTCCAGAATTCTGGAACCACTCTCCCCCCCCCCATTCCTGTTCTCTGTTCCCCTCTCTCTCACTGTTTCTCTCTCTCTCATTCTCACTCTCTCACTCTATGTCCCTCTCTCACATCTCTCTCTATTTCCCTCTATATATATATATATATATATGTTATATATATATATATATATATATGTTATATTATATATAGTTATATATATTGGTATATATAGTTAAGGGTATATGGGTTATATATATATTTATATATATATATGGAATGTATATATGTGTATATATTATAGCTATCTATATATGTATATATATTAGGTATATATGTGAGTATGGGTTTGTATATATATATAATGTATCCCATATAGGTATATAGATAGTAGATTGATGTGTATATATATATTTACATATATAGATATATATATATATATATATGTATAACTTGCTAAGTATAGGTTTATATTGAAACCTATAAGTTATTAGTCTCTGGAAACCTATGATACTAGCCTATGGCATTAGAGGCTAACCCAACTAACCCTAATGACCCAAAACCCAACTTGTTGACCCTTGTTGACTAAGGGTTGACCAAAGTCAACCTTAGGTCAAAGTTGACCTAATTAACCTAGATTTGACTAGGTTTAACTAGTCTGACCTAATTACCTTACTGACTGGTCTTTGTTTGACCCAAAACCTTAGTTGGTCTAAGTTTGACCTAGACTTGACCCCGATTGATCATGTTGACTAGTATTTGACTTGTTTGACCTTGTTTGATCTTGTTTGACCTTATTTGACTTAGTATGACTTCCTGTGACTTACTTTGACTACAAGTTTGACCATGGTTGACCAAAGTCAACTATAGGTCAAACCTTAACCAAATTGGCCTAGAAATAGTTTGGATGGACTCTAAATGATTTGGTGACCTAAGTTTGACTAAACCCTAGACTATTGACTAGTTGGTTTAGACTTTGACCTATATAAGGGTATTATTTATGACTTGGTTATATAGATAGCCCTATGTAGAGTGAAGATAGGTATGGGGTTAAGTAGGATACTTAGAGTTGAGTCTTGATTGAGTTAGACTATGGTTTAGCTTGATTATAAGATTAAGTTTGGTGTTGTACTAAATATATGTATTTATATGTGGTATACCTTATATAGGAAGTTGGTTATACCTTAGCTTTGTATTATGGTATCTTAGGTAACCTAAGACAAGTTAGCCTATGGTTAGCTGAGTTAACCTTATAGAGTTGACTTGGATAGTTGACCCTTGACCCAATTACCTTGTTGACTAATCTAAAGTTGACTAGAACCTTGATTTGTCTAAATTTGACTTAAGTTGACTTAGTTGACTGTTAGAATTGTCTAGAGTTGACCAAGTTTGACTTTGACCTAGTTTGGCTTAGGAATCATGTAGTATGCATTGTATACTTTATTTTTTTACCATTGTGGATACATTGTGACTTGTATTGCTCTGATTAGGAGCCAGACACCTCTCCTCAGGCAGTATATCCTCTTCAGACATTCAGTTATCAGGCGAGTACATTCTCTGACCGTTTCATACTTGTTCATGCTTTACTTCTCGCTCTAGATTACTTTACTTGTTGCTGTCACGTTGGTAACACGGATTGGTACTATATGGATCTTTACATGAGATGTTATCCCCCTCGGGAGCATCGGGTACTTCATGTTATGTATGTTTCACTATCATCATGTACTCATATGCTTCCATTATTCATGTACACTCATGTGATCATGTACTCTTATGTTTACTGAGCTCTCATGTATACAATCATGTGCACCCTTTCATGGGCCCCATGTGATATCATGTACAATAACGTAACTTGTATAGATCCTTGTGTATTGATTGGGGAAAACGGGGGAGTAGAAGTGGACATGTGAATAATTCCAAAGTAGTATAATCATGTACAAACTCCGTAGTGTAATCATATATAAGTCCAGCCATTCACATGCCTATCTTATGCTCTACATCACTAGTCACTTACAGTTCTCTATATAGTAGATATTTTATTACAGCTATCTCTTTTACAGCGTATATTTCCTTTCAGCAGTTCATGTATCTTACTCTATTGCCTGTATCGTATTTTCTAACATGATATGCACTGTGTGAGATGTATTGTGCTCGTTCCTGTCCTGATTGGACCTGTTGAAAATATTACAGAGGATGAGGATGAGGCCCTGGTGACTACCTATTATGGAGCAGGACTAGATGATACTTATGTTGTGGACCCTCAGCAGGATCCACCTACAGCTGAGGATGTTGCCCCAGTAGTCTAGGCTAGTTTAGCTAGACAGTCTTTCGGTATTATCTTTTTGTCTCACATCTGTGTTGTATTTTGAGATGTGGAGATGTATAGACTCTTAGACTTTTGTATTATGAGTTGACAGTTCTGGATATTATGTTGTACTAGACACTTAGACCTTTTTCATCTATGCTATGGTTCTCCTTGAGTTACTATCTATCTATCTGTTCTTCATTCTTCTACCTTAGATGTGATTGAGACAGCATATTGTTATATCACCTCCATTCGGAGAGTATATACTGTACAGGTACTTTTATATTGTTAGATGATTGACCTAGGACAGCGTTCTACCGCCGATACTGCGGCGTAGGCTGGGCGTTGTTACGTTCTCGTACCCTGACAGTGGGTGCGGGTCGTCACACGTTTTTAGTGGTGGCCCATGCAGGTCGAGTTTATGTAGTGGTATTCGAACTAGAGTATCACTACAGCCTGCGATAGGATTAGAGGAATAAGCTTAGAGAGAATGGATACTCAATCACTGCTAGGATACTTTGAGAGATTCCTGGGATGACCCTTGAGAATCTTATTGAAATTTCGATTTAAACTCCTTTTTCCTTAATTGAATTTGATTTTGAGGGATTCACTGTAGAACTTTGAATCCTGGTATTAGTTGATGATTTTAAAAAATTTGTAGTTGTTGTTTTTAATTTCTTAGTGTTAGATTAATATCCTTTATTTTAAGGTACTCAATCACATTTATGAGAAAACTCTTATCTGCTTCTTGCCATCTAATCCTCTTGCTAATTGTTTTTTATTGAAAAGAACTGTCCCCTCTATTTTTTTGCATCTTGCTTAAACTCTTTCTACCAAACTATGTGACTGTATCCCAAACCTGACTTACTCGACATTTCCCTCAAATAAAGACTTATTGAGACCTTCTAACCTTGACCCTTGATTGGTCGAACCCTAACTATATTCATCTAGTAGCCTATCTATCCCTAGGACTGTGTTCCTAAATTATTTACCAGATTCCTGATTAATTTTATTCCATGAGTTAAATTGATCTTCTTCAATTTTTGCATCAATTTGTCACGTCTCGAACTCCCACTTTCTATCCTAGACCATTGGATATCCTTTACCGTGACTTAGATATTCAAAGTATAATACTAGCTGTTACCTCCCAACAAACTTTACATGTAAGACCTAGACTAGCCTACCTTCATGTAGGTATTCCATGTCCTACTAAAACCCGTCTCCTTGTACTCTATTTTCTTAATATGATTTTCTGGTCAAATGGCTAAACTATAACCTCTGCCATGATACTAAATTAATTCTTATTTCAATTAGAGATCCACCTTGGCTCAATCCTTTCGACCTGGCATGTGATGGTGTTCTGCTTGAACCCTCGAATGCTTAATCTTGTACCTTATCTTGAAAGCTTGACCCGATTGGTTAAGGATCTTGGACTATATGTCTTCTTTTATCATTTCCACCCTTACTTATATCTTATGCTACAAATTTATCCTTAAGTTTTACAAGCTTATCCTTTCGAGCTTGATCATGATATATTTTATTGGGTGCGCACCCACTAACATATTATCTAATCAGAACTGGCGCATGATGGTCTGATCAACCTATTGCGTTTTGGTTCGCTTTTTCATATATTAATCTACGTAGATGAAGACAGTTAAACTTGCCTTAGAATCTTATCCGCAACAGCCTTGACAATTCTTCTTGGAATTATTTTATCGCCTATGAACCTCGTATTCGTATCCAGTTAAATTAACTTTAATCATGACCTAGATCTTCATCATTGGATGCTCGTGCTCGTACTCGATTTCATTGATTTTTCATCTTGCCCAAGTCTCAATTTATCCTGAAATTGATCAACTTAGATCGTGTCAAGACTAAAATCTAATTGTGATTGTTTGTACCTAAATTTTTTTTTAAATTTTCTTTTATAGAATAGTAACTTTTAATGATTTCTCACTTGTTAATGACCCATTTTCATATAGGATGGTAGACGGCCTATAACCTTGATGATTGTTGTTTCCTTACATTCCCAATTTGGACACCTTAGATTGCTTGTACGTTTTGATACCATAGGAACAGTCTTGATCTAGAATGACTAGTGCACCCAGATGAGACCACAGACTTTCCCATTTAACCTGTCCCCCTGGTACCACTATTGCATCACCAATTCTGGTTAAAATTAGGCCATAGACCCTTCCCACTCTAAATTATGATCATCGTAGACACATTACCGTGACTTTTAAATTTGGAGCACAAGACTAGTTGTTTTCTCAAAACTGACTTCACATACCAGACCTAGACATGACATACTACAGCCATGACCTTAGTGTCCCACTCAGGCATACCATCATATGCTTCATTTGCTTAGTACGGTTTTCTTGACCCAAGACTCCATCTTGATTTACCCCATGGGTTACTTTTGATTTCGATTTGATTTAAGGACACCCTATGACCTGAAACTGCCAACCAATTTTTGGACATGACCCAGTATAGGTTTACTACCCATATTTTGCTTGTTGACCTTGTATGTTGCCTAGGTAGTGGCTTCGTCCCTGATTGTTGGAGGTTTGACCTAGGAGGAGTACGACCATCTAAATTTCGAGGACGAAATTATTTTAAGGTGGGTAGACTTGTAACACCCTGTTTTCTGAAATTGGAGATTTTTGAAAATTTATTATTTTTATTATTTATTAGTGGTATTTTAGTCATGGTATGATTTTCTGGTGATTTTAGTTAAGTTAAACCATTTCTAAAGTCATGCTAAGTCATGACTTATGACTTTGTGATTTTGGTTAGTATAACTTAGTGTAAACCCTAGTTTTCTCTAACCTAGAAGTTGCCATGACCATGAGAGCTTAGCCATAGGCTTAGAACACCAAATTAGTGATTTTAGCCTAAAAGGGTATTTTGGTAATTTTCTAGAAATTATTTGGAATTATTGTAATTATGTGTTTTTAATTATTGATTAGTGTCATGTTAGTCCTTAACCTAGTTTAGCACTAATCTAGGGGTTAGCTACTAACCTAGAATGATTAGGGGATAGATATTTACATTGGGTTAAAGTAGGATAAATATCTAGTTTACCTTTATTTGATATTTTGCTTAAACCATGCAAAATATCAAGCCTTTACCATGAAAGTCCTTCCCTTAGCTTGTAAGCAAGCCAAGGACAACCCCCCCCCCATGCCTTGGCCATGCCATGGCCGGCCAAGACACCCCCCCTTGGCATGACCCCCCTTCCTATATATTTTGATAAATTCATTGCATTGCATTGAATTAAATTCATGAAAAATACCCTTTACTTCAAAATTTCATATCTCACTCTTTAGAGGTCCAAATCACCTCTAGTTTCTTGCATTGGGTTCCTACAACCTAGAGGGTGCTAAGGGAGGTTAGCAAGTTGGACACAAGGACTTGGACACACCCATAAGTGGACTTGGACACCCCCCCTCATTTATTGAGTTTTCAAGAATTTTGCACATATAGGTAAATGTCTCTAAACCATATTAATATTGTAATTTTTCTTCATAAATGCATGCATATAGGTGTATACTAGCTGTGGGTAAAGTTTGGTGGAATCTAGGAATTGTTTGGTGTCGTATCGGACACGTATCCTAATTTAATTTTATTGTATATTAAGGTTTTTAGCTCACTGTCACATTGATATTTACACACTGTTTTGTATAACTTTTTAAACCAAAACCTAGCCTAGCTAACCCTAAACCTAACCCTAAAACACTGAGCACAAATTGGGTTGTGTCGTGTCCAAAATCTGGACACGAAGCTCTCAGTTTCAACACTGTCTGGACACTACACAGTACACAAAATGTGCCATGCTACTACAGTGTCCAAACACCCTCTACACGCCACTTGGACACGTCAAAATTGACACACGACACGGGGCATTGACTGACATGTCATCCCCAAAGTTTGGGATGACCTCGTGTCGTGTCGGACACGGAATCGTCCCTGCAAGGGTCGCGCACTGCACTGCACAGAGCACATTTCAAGCGTGTCGTGTCGCACGGACACGCCACGTGGACACCTCGTAATGACACCATCGTGTAGCCCTTCATGTGGCGTACACGTGGACACGAGCACGTGGTGCGTCGTGTCCTGTGTCACGAGCACGAGGCACGTGACTCACCGTACGACGCTGTCTGAAACAGTGTGTAACAGTCGAGTTTCCTCGACTGATACGTGTCTCGTGTCGACTCTGTGAGACACGTAGACACCGTGCAGACACACTGACACATACCCCTAGACCTACCCTACCTACTGACACGAGCACGAGACACAGTATCGTGTGTGTCGTGTCCTAGGGCTAGCTGCACGCGTGCACGACGCTGTGCACGTTTGGGTGTATCAGTGTTTACCCGATTCGGGTTTTGAGTGGTTAGACACGTTGTGTCGTGTCGTGGTATAGTGTCAGGCTCCCTAGACACTAGAGGACACCTAGGGACACTGTTACCAACCCTTGGTTGGGGACCATAGTCGAGTTTAGGGATTGGATTTAGGTTTACCTGTTTTCGTATACACAGTGCAAATATTTCCTGTTTTTAGGATTTATCCCAGATTTTGAATATGGATTTCAAATCATTTTTTATTATAATTAATCCACTGTATAGGTGTATTTTAGTATATGTACATGTAGTATATATATATGTGAGAGTGTGGGTGAGTTTTGGGGAAAAATGGTTGTGTGTAGGTGTAGTTGTGTGTGTATACACATGTTGTGTGTATGTGGACTGTGTGTGTGTGTTGGGAGCCAATCTTTGGTTCCAGAATTCTGGAACCACTCTCCCCCCCCCATTCCTGTTCTCTGTTCCCCTCTCTCTCACTGTTTCTCTCTCTCTCATTCTCACTCTCTCACTCTATGTCCCTCTCTCACATCTCTCTCTATTTCCCTCTCTATATATATATGTTATATATATATATATATATATATATATATATATATATATATATATATATATATATATATATATGTTATATTATATATAGTTATATATATTGGTATATATAGTTAAGGGTATATGGGTTATATATATATTTATATATATATATATGGAATGTATATATGTGTATATATTATAGCTATCTATTTATGTATATATATTAGGTATATATGTGAGTATGGGTTTGTATATATATATAATGTATCCCATA
Organism: Iris pallida; assembly: GCA_029216955.1. NCBI lineage: Eukaryota > Viridiplantae > Streptophyta > Magnoliopsida > Asparagales > Iridaceae > Iris > Iris pallida. The sequence continues at coordinate 15,029,113 of JANAVB010011399.1, forward strand.
TAGGTATATAGATAGTAGATTGATGTGTATATATATATTTACATATATAGATATATATATATATGTATAACTTGCTAAGTATAGGTTTATATTGAAACCTATAAGTTATTAGTCTCTGGAAACCTATGATACTAGCCTATGGCATTAGAGGCTAACCCAACTAACCCTAATGATCCAAAACCCAACTTGTTGACCCTTGTTGACTAAGGGTTGACCAAAGTCAACCTTAGGTCAAAGTTGACCTAATTAACCTAGATTTGACTAGGACTAACCTAAAATGACTAGTTTAACTAGTCTGACCTAATTACCTTACTGACTGGTCTTTGTTTGACCCAAAACCTTAGTTGGTCTAAGTTTGACCTAGACTTGACCCCGATTGATCATGTTGACTAGTATTTGACTTGTTTGACCTTGTTTGATCTTGTTTGACCTTATTTGACTTAGTATGACTTCCTGTGACTTAGTTTGACTACAAGTTTGACCATGGTTGACCAAAGTCAACTATAGGTCAAACCTTAACCAAATTGGCCTAGAAATAGTTTGGATGGACTCTAAATGATTTGGTGACCTAAGTTTGACTAAACCCTAGACTATTGACTAGTTGGTTTAGACTTTGACCTATATAAGGGTATTATTTATGACTTGGTTATATAGATAGCCCTATGTAGAGTGAAGATAGGTATGGGGTTAAGTAGGATACTTAGAGTTGAGTCTTGATTGAGTTAGACTATGGTTTAGCTTGATTATAAGATTAAGTTTGGTGTTGTACTAAATATATGTATTTATATGTGGTATACCTTATATAGGAAGTTGGTTATACCTTAGCTTTGTATTATGGTATCTTAGGTAACCTAAGACAAGTTAGCCTATGGTTAGCTGAGTTAACCTTATAGAGTTGACTTGGATAGTTGACCCTTGACCCAATTACCTTGTTGACTAATCTAAAGTTGACTAGAACCTTGATTTGTCTAAATTTGACTTAAGTTGACTTAGTTGACTGTTAGAATTGTCTAGAGTTGACCAAGTTTGACTTTGACCTAGTTTGGCTTAGGAATCATGTAGTATGCATTGTATACTTTATTTTTTTACCATTGTGGATACATTGTGACTTGTATTGCTCTGATTAGGAGCCAGACACCTCTCCTCAGGCAGTATATCCTCTTCAGACATTCAGTTATCAGGCGAGTACATTCTCTGACCGTTTCATACTTGTTCAGGCTTTACTTCTCGCTCTAGATTACTTTACTTGTTGCTGTCACGTTGGTAACACGGATTGGTACTATATGGATCTTTACATGAGATGTTATCCCCCTCGGGAGCATCGGGTACTTCATGTTATGTGTGTTTCACTATCATCATGTACTCATATGCTTCCATTATTCATGTACACTCATGTGATCATGTACTCTCATGTTTACTGAGCTCTCATGTATACAATCATGTGCACCCTTTCATGGGCCCCATGTGATATCATGTACAATAACGTAACTTGTATAGATCCTTGTGTATTGATTGGGGAAAACGGGGGAGTAGAAGTGGACATGTGAATAATTCCAAAGTAGTGTAATCATGTACAAACTCCGTAGTGTAATCATGTATAAGTCCAGCCATTCACATGCCTATCTTATGCTCTACATCACTAGTCACTTACAGTTCTCTATATACAGTAGATATTTTATTACAGCTATCTCTTTTACAGCGTATATTTCCTTTCAGCAGTTCATGTATCTTACTCTATTGCCTGTATCGTATTTTCTAACATGATATGCACTGTGTGAGATGTATTGTGCTCGTTCCTGTCCTGATTGGACCTGTTGAAAATATTACAGAGGATGAGGATGAGGCCCTGGTGACTACCTATTATGGAGCAGGACTAGATGATACTTATGTTGTGGACCCTCAGCAGGATCCACCTACAGCTGAGGATGTTGCCCCAGTAGTCTAGGCTAGTTTAGCTAGACAGTCTTTCGGTATTATCTTTTTGTCTCACATCTGTGTTGTATTTTGAGATGTGGAGATGTATAGACTCTTAGACTTTTGTATTATGAGTTGACAGTTCTGGATATTATGTTGTACTAGACACTTAGACCTTTTTCATCTATGCTATGGTTCTCCTTGAGTTACTATCTATCTATCTGTTCTTCATTCTTCTACCTTAGATGTGATTGAGACAGCATATTGTTATATCACCTCCATTCGGAGAGTATATACTGTACAGGTACTTTTATATTGTTAGATGATTGACCTAGGACAGCGTTCTACCGCCGATACTGCGGCGTAGGCTGGGCGTTGTTACGTTCTCGTACCCTGACAGTGGGTGCGGGTCGTCACACGCCGTAAGATGGACTGGATGTCCACTCTACCTAGGAAGCTTGGTAGGTAACGATAGTATAGACTAGTATCCTACTATCCTAGGAAGCATGGGTCGAAATACCAAGCGTAGCTAGGCTAACTTGGTATTGGGTTAGGTTAGGAATTTACCTTTGTAAAGGGTAAATTTAAGATATTAGCCTATGGCCAAGATATGGGTTTCGGAGTTCAAGATAGACTTGGATATGGGTTGTAAGGGTTGGTAATGGTTAGAAATAGTCGCCTAGACCTAGTCTTGACCTTGGTTGACCATAGTTGACTTTTTAGACCAAAAGTCAACCATGGGTCAACACTTAACCCAATTTAGTCCCAAATTCCATTTGACTTGAACAGTTGACCAAAAGTCAACTGTTAGTCACCGTTGACCTAGGGTTGACCTAGTGTTGACCAGTTGACCTAAAGTCAACTGTAAGTCAACTTTTGACCTAGTTTAATTCGGGTTGATTTTCAATGTTCTCCTATGACCAGGTTTGACCTAACTAGACTTCCTAAACATAGTATTGATACGTCTTGTTATCTATAGGTCCTCGAGGCGCTGTATTGGATCCAGTTGACATATTATATCATATCATAGGCGAGTACATTCTCTGATAACTTTTTTCCAATTTATGATAAATGTTATGATTCATGTACTTAGTATAGATATACTTATTCCTGACACATGGTTCTCACGGATTGGTATTCCTGGATCTCGACGAGAGGTGTTACTCCTTGTTAGCTTGGGATGTATTGTGCAAGCTCCCTTGTAGCTCTTGTGCAATATATGGTCACCGATTTTAGAGAAGATTTGTTCCCTTCTCATAGAATCCCTTGCAGTGACGTGTTCTGTTTGGATCCATTCTACCAGTTGGAGGTGGGGGAGTAGTAGCGTATGCCTATGATCAAATTCATCCTGCATTCTCGAATAGTGTTAGTCATTTACCGCACTTATGACTAGCCAGGCCAGTTGCTTACAGGTGCCCAAGCCGATCACAAGTTGAAACTACTACTCACACACATTTGATAGATGGCTTACCCTGATTTGTGTACATACCATGATCAGTTCTACTTTCCTGTTCTAACTCTAGTTCTACAGCTTACCATACCATGATACATATATGTACACTCCATGATTTTATTGTATATGCTCTATTTACAGTCTTATGGCTTTTATTCTATCTTGAGATCTGTTATGAGATATATGTACTCGTTTCATCCTGACCAAATATGTTGACAATGTTTACAGATGCAGAGGAGGACTATTACTGCACTTACTAAGACCCACCGGACGTAGTAGGTTTAGAGACAGATACCCTAGACCCGCAGGGTGCAGTACCGCAGGGCGAGATACCGCCTATCATGTAGATAGAGTAGGTTTTTGTACTGGACTTTGTCTCTAGTTACTTTTGGGACTGTTATTATTTTGACAGTATTAGAGACTTTGGACTTGGACTTATATATTCTTTGTGTTGGACTTGACATGTTATATTTCTATTTGTCGTGTTGTCTTTATCATTCAGTACTTTACTTTATCATCTTAGAGTTGTGATTGATTACTCATATATTATCATTGCTTGTCCTCTATTCGGAGTTGACCATATTCTCGACAGGTTTTTGATATTATATAAACTGTTTTTAGAGTAGTAAACCTACATCGTTCCATGCCGGTTTTATGGTGTGGGCTGGACGTTGTTACGCAACGTGCCCTTACAGCGGGTCTGGGTCGTGACACATTTTTAGTGGTGGCCCACGCAGGTCCTGAAGTCGCAATAAGTGCGATGTCGTAGCAGCACTCGTCTTAGAGTATTGACTACGAGCCTATGTTACATATAGGAGGTAGTAGGCTAAGAGTACTCAATCACAGTAGGATCTTTCCTTGCTTATCTTACTTACCGCCTTTGATATTGATTTTATGTGTTCTAGCTGTCCTCCTTTGATATAGTCCTTCTTGTGCCATATTGATATCTTTCTTTCAATCTGTCTCCAGGATGGTTATGACTCATTCTCCCGGTGAGGAGCACGGGAAGACGGAGAGGTCTGCTACCTCTGGCGGACAGGCTCCAGTCACTTCCCTGCAGTTGGGACTTCAGTAGGGGCTCTCGGGGGTACTCCTCCAGCGCTCTCGATGACTGTCCCTGGGGTCATTGCGGGTGCTCTTCCTGCAGTCCCGGGGGCTACGACGGGAGCTTTCGGGGGCGTTCTTTTTCCTCCTCCTCAGCAGGGGACTCCTCCGATGGTGGTGGGAGCTATTCCTTCGTTTTCTCCTCTGCCTACAGACATGGGTCAAATGCTTGCATTCTTTCAGCAGGTGCTGGAGTCCCAGTGGGCCAAGCACGAGGCACAGATGAGACAGACTAAGGCCATGCGCCAGGGCATGGAGGATGCTCATAGGTTGGCCTTGGCTAAGTTGGAGCGTGGGGCTCCACAGCGGGAGGTGCAGCAGCAGAAGCCCGGAGACATCCAGGCTTTCAAGAAGATGGGTCTGAGGGATTTCAGAGGGACCGAGGGCATTGTATATGCTGATGACTGGCTCATGGATATCGAGCGTCAGATGAGGGCCTTCCGCCTGGCAGACGACCTGAAGGTCGAGGTGGTTGGCTTACAGTTATTAGATATTGTCTGGACATGGTTCCGGAATGAGCCGGCTCTTACAGGAGAGGGCCACACTTGGGCTGAGTTTTGGGCCCTGTTCAGAGAGAAGTTCTTTTCCCCCATAGACAAGATCGACCTAGTACGACAGTTTCAGAACCTGCAGCAGGGCAGTATAACTGTGGAGGAGTACGCGGCAGAGTTCGACCGGCTGAGCTGATACGCCGAGTACATGGTGAGCGACCCAGTGATCCGAACAGAGCACTTCCGGGAGGAATTGACATAGGATATCAAGATCCTGATCCCTTCCTTCTATGCAACATATGCAGAGGTCTATGCGGAGGCTCGGAAGGTAGAGAGAGAGTGGGGCTTAAAGCCGAAGAGGGATCGTGATTTGTTTTCAGGGGCCAGTAGCAGCGTGGGGGCTGTTAAGCGCCCTCAGCTTCAGCATCAGCCGTTCCAGCATCATCAGCAGCAGGTGCAGACCAAGGCACCTGTCCAGAGGGTTCAGCAGCATCAGGGGCAGGATGATCCTCCGTGCTACTACGGCAAGAAGCCGGTCACCTCTTTGAGTTCTGCAGGAGGAGGCTGGGTTTGTGCCTCTTTTGCGGTACCGCTGGGCATCAGATGCGGGAGTGTCCTAAGAACCCCCGTGTTGCTGGAGCAGCTCAGAGGGCACCTGTTCCGAGGGCACCAGCTAGTATTCTTGTAGTTCAGTAGCGGGGTCCACTTTCGACACAGCAGCAGCAGTTTATCTAGCACCACCAGCAGAGGGGTGTTCAGGGTAGATCTTTTGCTCTTGCAGCCGAGGAGATGGAGCCAATTGCAGATGTTGTCGCAGGTTCTGTTCTGCTCGATTCTTTTTCAGCTTTAGCCTTGTTTGATTCTGGTGCTACGCACAGTTTTGTGTCTGTTTCTTTTGCTCTTAGGCACAATATCATTGCTGAGTATCTTGGTAGGACTTCCAAGATTATGACTAAGAATGGCATCATGCTGGTTAATAATGTTTGCAAGGGACGGAGAGTTTCTTTGAGAGGTCAGGAGCTGAGTACGTGTTTACTCGTAATGCCACTTTCGAGTTACGATGTGGTGCTCGATATGGACTGGTTGAGCATGCACCATGCTAGCATAGACTGTAGAGGAGGCAGGATTCTGTTTAGGCCGCCAGGAGAGCCAGAGTTTGAGTTCGCCAGAGGGGCAGCGGAGCCAGGAGATAGATTTTGCGAAGCTTTGTTGGCGGGGCCAGTATTGCCACATCCACTTATTACTGAGTTCTTGGATGTCTTTCCCAAGGAGTTGCCCAGGATGCTGCCAGATCATGATGTTAAGTTTTCTATAGACCTAGTGCCAGGCACTGAGCCTATCTCACAGCACGTTTATAGAATCAACAACAGTGAGTTAGCGGAGCTGAAGAAATAGGTCGACGAGCTTCAGGACAAGGGCTTTATCTGATCTAGTTCTTCACCTTGGGGCGCACCAGTTCTTTTCGTCCCGAAGAAGGATGGTACGGTACGTATGTGCATCGATTACAGGGCGCTCAACAACCTTACTATCAAGAACAAGTATCCTTTGCCAAGGATTGATGACTTGCTCGACCAGTTGAGCGACACGAGGGTGTTCTCGAAGATTGACTTGCGTACCAGGTACCATCAGCTGAAGGTGAAGCAGGATGACATTTCAAAAACTGTATTTCGGAATCGCTATGGCAAGTATGAGTGTACCGTCATGCCGTTTGGGTTGGCCAACGCCCCGGCAGTATTCATGAACTTGATGAACAAGGTATTCCATTAGCACCTTAACAAGTTCGTGGCGGTCTTCGTCGATGACATTTTCATCTATTTGAAGATGCCAGAGGAGCATGAGGAGTACCTGAGGATTGTGCTGGACACTCTCAGGAGGGAGCATCTGTACGAAAAGCTATCGAAGTGTGAGTTCTTCTTGGATCGCGTGGAGTTCCTAGGCCATGTTGTCTCTGGCGAAGGGATTTCAGTGGATTCGAAGAAGATTTCTGCAGTAGAGTCCTGGTCTACGTCGAGCTCTGTAGTAGAGGTTCGGAGTTTTCTGGGTCTGGCAGGTTATTACCGGAGGTTCGTGCAGGACTTTTCCAGGATTGTCCAGCCGATGACCTGACTTACCATGAAGGACGAGGAGTTTGTTTGGTCCGAGGAGTTCCAGGCCACCTTTGAGGAGCTGAAGGCGAGGTTGACTACAGCTCCTATCTTGATGCTGCCATCTGGATCTGCTGGTTATACGATCTACAGTGACGCTTCAGGACGGGGTTTGGGTTGTGTACTTTAGCAACAAGGGAAGGTGATTGCCTATGCATCTAGGTAGTTACGTCCTCATGAGAGAAATTATCCTACCCACGATCTGGAGCTAACAGCGGTCATCTTTGCTTTGAAGCTGTGGAAACACTATCTGTACGAAGAGCATGTAGAGATTTACACTGACCACAAGAGCTTGAAGTACGTGTTTACCCAGAAGGAGCTGAATATGAGGCAGAGGCGATGGTTAGAGCTGATGAAGGATTTTGATATATCCTTATAGTACCATCCGAGGAAGGCTAACGTGGTTGCGGATGCTTTGAGCAGGTATCCCGTGGCCATGTGTTTGACGATGGATCGTCACCTTCTGGCAGATCTGGAGAGCTTGGGCATAGAGGTGATATTTCCTGGGGTCGATGAACAGATATGGGGTCTCCAGGTACAGTCAGAGCTGATGGATAGAGTCAGGGCAGCTCAGCTTGACGATGAGGCTCTGAGGGTCATCAGGGAGCAGGTCTGGGCAGGGCTGTTGGATGAGTTCTCTATAGCGGGAGATGGATCGTTGAGGCATGGTACCAGATTGTGCGTATCGAACGGACAACTTCGGAAGAAGGTTCTTCAGGAGGCGCATCGTTCTCATTACTCTATGCATCCAGGAGCCAACAAGATGTATAGAGACTTGAGACAGCATGTTTGGTGGTATGGCATGAAACGCAAGGTGGCTCAGTTCGTTTCTAGATGCTTTGTGTGCTAGCAGGTGAAAGCCGGGAGGCAGAGACCCGGTGGATTGCTCCAGCCACTACCCATTCCTGAGTGGAAGTGGGAGCATATCACTATGAACTTTGTATCTGGGCTTCCGTGCTCTCCAGGAGGGAAGGATGCGATTTGGGTCATTGTTGATCGATTGACCAAATCGGCCCACTTTTTGCCTTTCAAGGTGGGTTTGTCTCGGAGAGGCTGGCCGAGATGTACGTACGACAGATAGTCTGATTGCACGGGATTCCAGTAAGTATAGTCTCGGATCGGGACAGCCTATTCATTTCCTACTTTTGGAGGAATTTACACCTTAGCTTGGGCACATCGCTCAACTTCAGTACCGCATACCACCCCCAGACAGATGGGCAGTCGGAGAGGACGATTCAGACCCTCGAGGATATGCTCCATACCTGTGTCTTGGACTTCAGAGGATCTTGGGAGGACCACCTCAACTTGGTAGAGTTTGCTTACAACAACAGCTACCAAGCCAGTATAAAGATGTCACCTTTCGAGGCTCAATACGGACGGAGGTGCCGTACTCCCTTGTCTTGGGATTATGTCAACGAGAGGGTTTTGCTTGGCCCTGAGATGGTAGTGGATACTGCAGAGAAGGTCAGGGTTATCAGAGAGAGACTTCGGGTGGCGCAGGATAGGCAGCGACATTGGGCCGATAGCCACCGGAGGCCGTTGGAGTTTGAGGTATAGTTTAGATTTTTCTAGTATTTGAGTCTGATTGTGATTGTTTTAGATCAAGTTTTAAGCCTTGTATTTTTGTTCTAGGTTGGTGATCTTGTGTTTCTGCGGATTTCTCCGACGCGTGGCACGATTCGTTTTGGTGGCAGCAGAAAGCTTAGTCCACGATACATCGGACCTTTCCGTATCTTAGACAGGGTCGGTGCAGTGGCCTACCGACTGGAGTTACCGCTCGTACTAGAGGGAGTGCACAACGTGTTCCACGTGTTGCAGCTGAGACAGTACGTGGCAGATCCCAGTCACGTCTTGGACCACTCTGAGATCGAAGTGGGACCGACACTCAGCTATCCAGAGAAGCTGGTTGAGATCTTAGACCGAAGGGAGAAGGTGCTCCGGAACCAGGTCATTTCCTTGGTTCGAGTTGCATGGAGGCACCACTCTCCAGGTGAGTCTACCTGGGAGAGAGAGGACGACATGCGGGAGCGATTCCCATATCTATTCGAGCCTTAAGATAAAATTCTTTCTTTTCCTTCCTTGTTCTATTCATGTTGCGGTGTTAGTTTCTCATTCAATTTCGAGGACGAAATTCTTTTAAGGAGGGTAGATTTGTCACCCCCACTTTTCGAATTAGGGGTATTTTAGTTTTATAATTTTTGGGAATTTTATTTCATTTTATAGGATTTTTAGGGATTTGTTTGATTTAGTTTGAATTTTATCCAATTCGGACTTAAGTTGGAGACCCGGGTTGCCTATACACTAGTGGGACCCACATACTAGCTGGGATTGGCCCACATGCCATCCTAACTAGGCCAAAAACCAAAAACCATACTTCCATGGCTTAACTAGTCATTTTAGAGGCTTAATTAGTCAATTAGAAGTTAAACCAAAATAAACCGAACCAAACCAAACCCGAAAAGAACCAAACCAAGTCTAATGGGTTGGAGGCCTAATGGGTCTCCACCCAAACACATTAAGACCCCCCCCCCCCCCACAAGCCAACAGTAGCAACAGCAGTTAGCAATAGCTACAGCAGCTCAAGCAGTGGCAGCAGCAGCAGTTAGCAGTAGAGCAGCAGCAGCTAGCAATAGCAACAATAGCAGGAAGGTTAAGGGAAGGAGAAGGATAAGAAGAAGGAAAGCTTAAGGAGGAATAAGGAGAAGAAGAAGAATAGGAAGAAGAATGAGAAGAAAAATAAGAAGAAGAATTAGAAGAAGAAGAATTGGAAGAATTAGAAGAAGAAGAATTAGAAGAGGAAGAATTAGAAGAAGAAGAAGAATAATAAGGAAACAAATAAGAAGAAGGATAAGGAAAAGAATAAGGATAAGAAGAAGATTAAGAATAAGGAGAAGGGAAGGAAAAAGAAGTAGAAGAAGAAGAAGAGAGGTAGTGTAGAAAATGTGGGAAATCAAATTAGAGAGGGTTGTGAGTGAATCGGATTTGGTGAAAGGGTGAAATGGAGTTCCGAGTGTCAGAACGCGTCCAAAATTGGATGAGACTTAGATTATGTAAATTAGATTTTGTGGGTAGGCTCCCGAGTTAAAATCAGGATATCGTGTAGGAGTAGGACGATGGTATCGCACGATATCATTGAGTATCTCGTGATACTCAAGATAATCGGTGATTCGGCAACATACGCCGTAAGATGGACTGGATGTCCACTCTACCTAGGAATCTTGGTAGGTAATGATAGTATAGGCTAGTATCTTACTACCCTAGGAAGCACAGGTCGAAATACCAAGCGTAGGTAAGCTAACTTGGTATTGGGCTAGGTTAGGAATTTACCTTTGTAAAGGATAAATTTAAAATATTGGCCTACGGCCAAGATATGGATTTCAGAGTTCAAGATGGACTTGGATATGGGTTGTAAGGGTTGGTAATGGTTAGAAATAGTCGCCTAGACCTAGTCTTGACCTTGGTTGACCACGGTTGACTTTTTAGACCAAAAGTCAACCATGTGTCAACACTTTACCCAATTTAGTCCCAAATTCCATTAGACTTGAACAGTTGACCAAAAGTCAACTGCTAGTCACCATTGACCTAGGGTTGACCTAGAGTTGACCAGAGTTGACCCGTTGACCAAAAGTCAACTGTAAGTTAACTTTTGACCTAGTTTGATTTGGGTTGACTTCCAATGTTCTCCTATGACCAGGTTTGACCTAACTAGACTTGTCTTGACCTAGAATGACTTAATAGGATTTAATTTGATTTGACTTTACTTCCTAAACATAGTATTGATACGTCTTGTTATCTATAGGTCCTCGAGGCGCTGCATTGGATCCAGTTGACATATTATATTATATCACAGGCGAGTACATTCTCTGATAACTTTTTTCAATTTATGATAACTGTTATGATTCATGTACTTAGTGTAGATGTACTTATTCCTGACACATGGTTCTCACGGATTGGTATTCCTGGATCTCGACGAGAGGTGTTACTCCTTGATAGCTTGGGATGTATTGTGCAAGCTCCCTTGTAGCTCTTGTGCAATATATGGTCACCGATTCTAGAGAAGATTTCCTCCCTTCTCATAGAATTTTGTGCAGTGACGTGTCCTGTTTGGATCCATTCTACCAGTTGGGGTGGGGGAGTAGTAGCGTATGCCTGTGATCAAATCCATCCCGCATTCCCGAACAGTATTAGTCATTTACCGCACTTATGACTAGCCAGGCCAGTTGCTTACAGGTGCCCAAGCCGATCACAAGTTGAAACTACTACTTACACACATTGGATATATGGCTTACCCTGATTTGTGTACATACCATGATCGGTTCTACTTTCCTGTTCTAACTCTAGTTCTACAGCTTACCATGCCATGATACATATATGTACACTCCATGATTTTATTGTATATGCTCTATTTACAGTCTTATGGATTTTATTCTATCTTGAGATCTGTTATGAGATATATGTACTCGTTCCATCATGGCCGAATATGTTGATAATGTTTACAGATGCAGAGGATGACTATTACTGCACTTACTACGACCCACCGGACGTAGTAGGTTTAGAGACAGATACCCTAGACCCATAGGGTGCAGTACCGCAGGGCGAGATACCGCCTATCCTGTAGATAGAGTAGGTTTTTGTACTGGACCTTGTCTCCAGTTACTTTTGGGACTGTTATTATTTTGACTAGTATTAGAGACTTTGGACTTGGACTTGTATATTCTTTGTGTTGGACTTGACATGTTATATTTCTATTTGTCGTGTTGTCTTTATCATTCAGTACTTTACTTTATCGTCTTAGAGTTGTGATTGAGTACTCATATATTATCATTGCTTGTCCTTCGTTCGGAGTTGACCATATTCTCGACAGGTTTTTAATGTTATATAAACTATTTTTAGAGTAGTAAACCTATAGCATTCCACGCCATTTTTACGGTGTGGGCTGGGCGTTGTTACGCACACGTGCCCTTACAGCGGGTGCGGGTCGTGACACTTCTTCTTAAAGCTGAACATAAAAAGTAAAAATATATTAAAGAGAGAGGAGCAACAAGTGAGAATAAGAGAGAAGGAGAACCTCGGAAGAGAGAAAGAGGAGTGTCAAAGGAGAGACGAAGATCGGGAAGAGCGCGGAGGCTCGAAAAAGGGTGACGGAGTGCGACGGACGGTACGGCGGTACGGAGGTCGGAAGAGGAGTGGGGGGCTTTGGAAGTCGTCGGTCGGAACGGTCGGAGGCGCACGGGGCTTCTCGGCCACGGAGGAGCTGGAGCGGAAGGCGACGGTGAACGGCTGTCAGTGGCGAGAAGATGGCTCGCCGGAGGAGGCGGAGACTGACGCAGGGCGGAGGCCAGGGTTTGGGTGGCTCGCGGAGGAGCGGGAGAGAGAGAGACTTAGGGGAAACTCATTGGGATGTTCTCCTGTGGGGCAGCGTCGGATCTTCGGCCAGCGGCGGACAGTTAAAGGGGTGGTGGTCGTTAAATTTTGGGGTTCTCCTTTGTTGTTACTTTGGGGGTTTTGGGTTTTGGCTGCCGCGAACGGTCGCAATAGTGGCCGGCCGCGGTGGCAGTAGCTGGTGATGACTGGTGATGGTGGTTATGGGGGTTTGTGTGGCGGGGACGCCGGGATGGCGAGGTCTGGAAGGTGGTCGGGCGGTGGCGGTTCTAGTATTGGAGAGTAGTAGACGTGTGTTGTGGTCGCGGGGACGGTGCTGCTGGTGACTGTGGTGGTTGGGTTGATGGGGCAGCGGGTGATCGGTGATGGCCGGTCGACGAGGGTGGCGGTTCTGGTGACGGGAGACGGTGGCTGCGTTGATGGAAGATGGATGGCTGGGGTCGGGCTCGGGTCTGGCCGGGAGAGGAGGAGGTCACGATGATGCAACGATGATGGTGGTGGCGTCAAAGTTGGCAGGGTTGCTGGTTGGGAGTCGAGACGGAGGCGGCTGACGCGAGTGGGGACGCTGTTTAGACTAGAGATTAGCTTTAAGGATTTGTTGGTGTCGGGGTGTGTCCGACACGGGAAAGGAGAATGTAGATGTAAACTATGGAATAAGATGTGGACACCGACACGATGCACGACAATTATGGAGAGAAATTTTTGTGGATGTGAGGATTTATGGAGGAGTACCTGCCTATTTATAGGATGTGAAAATTTCCAGTTGGATAATGATTAGGAATATTTAAAACCCAATTAGATAATTCTCTACTTAATTTAAATAATTTTTGAAAACAATTCAAATCAATTCCAAATTCGATCCAAATTAAATATAGATAAATCTAAATCCATACATTCAAATTTGTAATCCTCATAATTAATTTTAACAAATATCAACCATTTTAAAAATATTTTTATGAACACTAAAATTATAATAATAATTAATTTCAAAAATTATATTATTATTTAAAAATAAACCAATAAAATATTTATGAAATATATATATGTATGCAGGAAAAATATTATCAATAATTGTTATAAACGAAAGGCTTGGTATAAATAAAATAAATAAAATAATGAGCTTAAAATTTTGGTACGATAGCTAAAACAATTATTATATATATTATTTTAAAACTATAAAAATAGAAAAATTATTTTTCTAAAATATGTACGCTCGTACATATTCGCACTCGTCAAGCAATTACGAAAAATAAAATTTTGTGCGCAACGTACAATGCAACTATATGACGTATAAATACAGAATAAAGAAATAATCAGTACAAATTTTATTTAAAAAATAGAAATTTAGGGGTTTTACAGTCACATATACCGACATTATCCAATACGTTTGAAATTTCTCAATCCCATTCATTTCATCAATCATCAACTATCTTACGGGCATTCTTAAATCTCATGTAGCAAGGGTCGAGTAGTTCCTTCCATTCTATCCGACAATTTATGTATCACTTAACCATCCTCTAGGCAACACCAGTATTCAGAGTCACTACTTGTTATTTTTCTAGTACAATTCAATTCCTCAGCATACATGCACATATGCAACAATATCCTTTGGTGATCGAGATGGATTAACATCTATTACACCTTAGGATAAATCCACGGATTTCGAATATTTCTTTGGTTCACCGACAATATTTCTAAAACTTTCAGCTTAGCAACAAACTTTGTATTAACCACATATGATTTGCATCCAACCAATCAAAGTCAACATTCAGATGTTCTAAGCCACAATATTCTCTAGACAAGTCCATTTACCCATAGCATACTAACTGACATACTAGTCTGAGTCATCACTCGACTAAACAATTTCTAACCAAGCCACCCGTTACAATTTCTAGAAATCTCATTTCCTAGTATAACATCACCGTCAAGGGACACTCGAGTCATCAAGTAACAATACATGACTCCCAACTAATTCTCGGTACTACCCAGTACCCACAGATAGTCTCATTACTATCCTATGGATAGGGTCAACATACATCTCGTTTTGAGGTGGTAGAGGCAATATACCACTCAGAATGAAGCCATCCTTAAACAATACCAACTCAATCTATCCCGGACGTTCGTGATCTATGATAATCACAACACTTACCAACATCTCGGGATCTCAATATCACAAGCCAATATTCTTAGGGTCTCAAAAGTACTAGCCAGCACACGTGAGTCAACTCACCAGTTCTGTTGAACTCATCCATCAATTATTCCATTCACAATTCTTTTCCAGTGTCACATGCAATTCTCCACTTGTTACAGCATACATAGCCACTTTTTTTTATTTCCACATTTCGATCAGCATTCACACTATAGTATACTATGGCATCGAGTCATTGTTGGGTTATATGTGTCCAAATCAACAACAATCATTTATTCAGGGGCATCGCATTATATTTAGACTTATTGTATGGAACATCCAGTGAGCAGACAAGAGGGTCAACAAACTTTCAGATAGGAACAATATAGGATGATTATAGAACCACAACAGCATAATCACGAAAGCAATCTATGATTTAATCGCGGAAGCAACGTTGAGTGATCGCAGAAGCAACTTTGGTTAATCGTCGATGCAACTTTGATTTGAAATGAATCAAAGAAGAGACCAAGGACGTAAAGCCGTGCTCTGATACCAATTTATCACACCCCGATTCGTAGAGTCATTTATTCACATATTTTATCTCTTGGAATCGATCGTCCTCGCTTGGACGTGATACCGTACAAGTCTGGTATTACACTTGTAGAAGGCAAAATGGGTACATAATTCATAATCTTTGAATAGGAGCACATCACAACGGCAGAAACAGACAAATTAAAGTTGATGTGCACAATCATTCTTATTGAGTAGAAGTTCATTACTTCTTTATAGCAGCAAAAATAAAAGGATAACTTGAAGTCACATAGAGATATATAGAACATTATTCTCTTTATTGATAATTGAAGAATAGTACAAGACTTGTATTGAAGTACAATGCTTACAATCATTTTACATTGAAAGCCAACTGAATAATGCTATAAAGTATACATTTGATACTTGGATACATTGGATTACAGCTCGATATACTGACTTGGCTTACAACTCATTCGTACAACTGATTACACTGTTCCATACATTATGCCCTTTATAAATAAAAGACATCATCTTGTACAATAAGAGATTTTGTATGCCCAACAAATCTTCGATGCCGCGGGATCGATCAAGCCAAATCTTCGTATACAAAATATTCCAAACACGAGCACCTGCCCACAAAATGTGGGTCAGTACATCATCTATGTACTGGCGAGCAGAATCCAACCCACTCGCCTAAATCAACACTACCTGGTCAATTTTAGTAAGTATTTATTTGCATGATCTTTCTACTTGGGGCCTAGAATCAGTTTACAGTTCATGAGCAGAAACATTGAAGAATATAAATATGTCATAGCATGGTATATCATTTCTTTGTGTAAGACAACATCTAAGCAACATTGAGTTAACACATTGAGCATATTATGGAAATACTTCCTGTAAGGCATCGTTTAGCATGTTAAGAAGGCAAATTGAACCAATATATATTGAACATATCACATTTAAGTGATTTCTTACCGATAGCCGACTCCTCGTTCCTGCATCAAATACAGGTTAGGCAATATACTTACTCTGCCTGCATAAAATATTCATTAGCATGCATCCTGACTACATGGCCACTGGTGTTGTTAAACCATACGGACATTTGCCATATAGGACTTCAAGGTAATACAATGACTCCAGAGAAGGTAGCTAGCCCCAAAGGATGCCTTGCAAGACCCGTGCTACCAAAGCACGCCATTGTTTCCTCCTAGGTCGGGTCGGTCCCCCTAACGTCCCGGGGTACCGTCCGAGGAAACATATCACCAAACCTTATGCATAAGTTGTCCATGACCATGAGAATGCGTGTCTGACTCGATCGTGAACTTAAACGCATGGTAAATAATAAAAGAAATAAAGACCACAGTGCATCATTATTCATCTCATTCAAGTCATGTTCAATGACTTATTCATTCCCAAGATTACCATCATTTCACTTGGTGATCTCAACGATCCCAAGCCTCATCAATTCTTATTGTTTCCAATCATTCATTTCTTGTTCCATTAACTCAGACACATTGAAGCACTCCCACATTATTCATTTCTCAAGGAACATGTAGCATCTCATTTTATAGGGACAATATCATTCATTTCATTGCTTATATTAAAACAGGCAACAACAACAGTTATGCAGAAGGTACATGATTCTATTATTTCATTTGGATCATTAGGTCAATAGCATAGCCAGTTCTCTTCTTATTCTATCATTCACAAGGCATCTCATTATTCAAGTGTTCTACTTGTTCCGACAATGTTAAGCATAAGAGACATTATTAATTCATTCTCAGGCATCGTCACATTAGCAGTTCAAGTGTGATTCGTTTAGCAATTCAAAGTTCATGGGTTATTCATTCAATGACTTCCAGCATATGCATCTCTATCGATTTAGCAACTAAAGCATCGCATCATAATTATTCAACATTCAAGGTAAGAGACATTAGGGATATATTCATAGCATTTCAATACTCCATTTTATTAAGCATGAAGGAGTAAGGAGGAGGGAGGACAGTTCCACTCACCAAGTACAATGAGTCTCACTGTTCCAATCGCACATGTTCCCACCAAGCGTAGCTCCACCAGCGAGCCATATTCCAATACCCATTTCGTCTAGCCAGCTAAGAGAAACATAAATCAGTCTCAATTATCTTGATTCCCAACATAAGTTACGGTCCAACATTCTGATAGCATCCAACAAGCCAATCAAATATCTCGTGCGGAGCGGGGCATTACACCCCCCCTCCGATTTCTTCAGCACCGGGGATAGGGATCCGGTTGGGTTGCACAGCGGGAAGGTGGGCAGCGCGGCGTTGGGAGCGCACAACGAAAAAGGAGGCAGCGGCGGGGGAAGAAAGACGAATGGGATATTTTTGTCCAAAAAATTTGGTCAAAGAAGTTTACCGTGAGTTGCAGACAATTTCCATCAAAAGTGGGAGGTGTCATAAATTATGGTAATCTGGTAGGATGCAACTTGAACATAATAGATAAATAAAGTGGGAGTACAACTCAAATTTTCTCAAAATAAAAATTATTATGGAAAAATAATAAGATATGATGCACAGAATTTAGGGATTAATTTGCTAAAGTATATATTGAGAATATTTGATGCCCTTTTGAAGCTATAAAGACAAACATCGGGGGGATTAAAATCATACAATTGAAGTGGCCGAAAGAGGAGGAGAAAATTTGTACAAGAATGGCTGGGTTCGCTTTGCTATCATATGCAATTCTCATTCTCTTCGCATTTGTGTTTGTGCTAGAACTCTCTCAGGTAAATCATTTTCCCAGTAGGTCCCTGTCGCTCTTGTTTTTTTAATTTGTATTCTTTGTTAAGGATTCATTTTAAAAAAGACAAAAGTTTAAGAAAGAACAAAAAATTGTGCCAAATTAATATTCTGTGCCAAATGAACTAAGATTTTGTATTGTCATCTAAGGATTCAACCTCTAAAGCATGTAGGAGTGTTCTGACTGATATTTATATTTATTTCTTGCAGGCCAATGTATACTTTCCCTCTAATGCTGCTGCTGCTGCTACTGTTCAACCAGTAATTACTTTTCATATCCAACTAACTGTTACACTTTTATTCTATTTAAAAGCATATATATATGTTCTAACAATCATTTCATTTTTTTGGTCTTTTAATATATTTTTCAGATGGGTGGAGAGAATTTACTGAAGAGAATGGGTACGTTCTGATAACTTCACATCCATTTGAAAAAGCGGATCAATATCTAAAATATTGGAACTCATGAATGTCGGATTTGAGTCCAGACTGTGTTCATGCGTGTCATTACAGATGCCCTAACACTTCGCGTGAGAAGTGTTGCAAAAAGTGTCAATGCGTGCCGTCGGGCTTCGCTGGCCACAACAAGAGTGAATGTCCTTGCTACAGGGACCTGGACCCCGAGTGCCCTTGAAAATTGATCTATTCCAAACTTACTCGTCTTAATCATAATAATTGTGTCCTCTATGTTGCTTTTGTTGTTATTTTTATAATTTTCTGAGATACTCTTTGTTTCTTGTTCTGAGTTGATGCTGCTCTTATTCAGTAGCACAAGCATATTATCAAATAAAGGTTTCTATTGTCGCCAATATCGATCTTATCTTGTAAGAGGATATTATATTTCCATTGGAGGAATGAAAATTGATAGAAGGCATTAATCTTGAGACGTAGACGAGAACAAAAGGAAGCTTAGAAAACTCTGTATTGTCATACAACATGTTGAGAGCTCATATTCTTTTTAGGAAGCCTACAACTAAGAAATCTTAGATGTAAGATGCAAACTTGTATTACTATTGGAGTTTGTAAATTTTGTGCTAGTGCAAGAACTAAGTGAGGAAGTAAAAGAGGATTGAGATGAAGGTGGATGTCATAGTATTGACTAGCCTTGACGCACTTGGAAAACGGGTATTGACTATCCTTTTGACATGCTTCTTCTCAAGAAACAAAAATGAAAGACGAACAAAGTGAGGCTGGAGGCGACTGAAAGGAGGGTGAGGTGAGGCTACGATCGATATAGATGACAAATTCCACTAGAAATATAAATTAATCATTCCCTAAGCATTCCCAATGAAGAACATCATCTTGACCTGTCATTTGTTCAAATTGGTTGATATGTATCTTGTTCAATCTTTCTTTTCTTGGTCTGTAAGACCGGTCTTGAGGGGGAGCAGCGTGTGCGGCCAAACAAGACCCCAAGACATAGGACTCCCAAAAAATTCAAAGTTAAATATATATTGATCCATATATATTGAATTTTTTTCAAATATAATATGGAAATTAGCAAAACTTTATTTGAACTTTTTTGGTTGCAAAAAATTGGAAATTAGCAAAAAATTCAAGTATACACATGGTCTCCCTTGGGGGGCAGCAAAATGTGATTTTTTTCCTTCTAAGGTCAATATATATTGGCCCATATTCCACTTAATTTATTCATCTCCCATCTTAATGAAGAGGATATTGTATGAAGATTTTTAATTTACATATGAAATTTATATGCTTTGAAGCAATTGATTTGTAATTTTATTTCTAGTACTTCTAGAGGTCCCTTTTTTTTCTTTTCTTTTTTCGCAAGTCCTCCAAAATATTAGGACCAACCTTGTTGGTCTCTCAAGAATAATCAAGACACGAAGTATGAATCTTAATGTGACACAATGATTCAATTAAAAGAACTTTGTGGACTGAACAAGATATATATTCAAAAATATGCTCCAAGTTCGTGCTGATTAAAACCTATTAGCAACTTCAAAAGTCTAACGAAATAAACCATTCCCATAAAAACTGCTTCATACTAAAATTTCTTAACTGTCTTCTCAGGAAAATTTCTTAACCGTCTTCTCAGGAAATTTACAATTCTATGAACAAGTTGAATTCTTTAACAAAAGTATTTCAATGGGAAAAAAGAATTCTATACTATTTGCTCCTTCAACTGTACATATTGCACTAAAAAAAAAAACTGTACATATTGCAGTATACAATTCTGTACTATTTGCTCTATAAGGGATCCACATAGCAATGAAAAAGGTTTGCAGTTTCTCCTATCAAAGAATCAAAATCAAGAGCTATTGTTTTCCTTCTTGGTACGTCAGACGTTTCGAATGAAGTCCACCACAACACGCTTGGTATCGGTAGATCCGGCTGAGCACGCACTCGCTCATACATGAGGCGTCGAATGTCTCCATGAATCTCAGGTCTGACACCCGCACTTTAGTAGAAGCAAACCGCTCATACTCCTCGAACACAGAGGAGAGACACCACTTTTGTAATTTCCTCAAACAGCCGACAACGCAACCCGTCCGGTGCTGTGATGATGTTCAAATTAGATTAAATTTTTAAAAAAAAACATTGTCATATATCTTGAAGCAGATAAGTAGACCAAAGAGTTCAAGGATCCATCCATACCTTCCCTCGTTTGCAGTGAATCAGAACTGGATGGTTCCTTATATCTGAGACACCATAAAGTTAATTTAGTTAGCAACTAATTGACTTAATATATTATACAAAGAAAGAGCAAATCGGTAAATGAACTTAGATAATTGGCTAAACTTAGGACCTAGTAAGACTTTGAGAGCCCCCATTATGGTCTCCTTGGGAATACTCAAGGCAGGCTCCTGCAAATTTGAATAATATTCAAAACTTGGTAACAAGGTTTTCGAAAGGAAAAAAAAATACAAACTGTATGGTAGAGAATTTGTAAAACCCTTGAGATGAATCTTATTTCTAGGAACTTCATGTACCAATATCATAGTACAACAACAATAAGATGGATTACCATTGTAATACACGTCTTTGAGCTAAAAACATAGATATATATTAACCATCTGTCAGGTTGCACTTGGCAATTCGAGTTTCAGAGAAGCATCCAGTTGTCATGAATAAAATGATAATTATGGCAGACTTGAAACTTAAATAGTATCAATAGAATGAATCAAAAAAACAGTATTCATATATAGCTTGCTTTTGAACTTTCTTAACAGAATTGACATATAGTAAGAGACACAGGTATACTGCCAAGCTAGGTTGCACGAATACGGACACTTCATGTACACCATCTTTTCTTTGTGATGATGTGATATTTAGACAGGGCCCTAATAGTGCATGCTGAAGTTCTATCTGAACCAAGCAATTCTGGGCAAGATTACAACTAGTCCTAAGAAGTGTTACTGCCACCTATACTGAATCCAATTACTGAATGTCTCCCAGAAAGGTACATTGACACATGAAATGCATATAGCTGGTTGATGTATTCCCAGTTTCCTACAAATTAAAATGATATATGCACAAAAGAGATGGGCAGTAAGCCTGACTCAAATTAATAAGCACTACAAAGTTCAAAATAGGTACAAATTTAGAGGATAATCCCCAATAGAAACATGAGACACGCCCAGAAAAACAACTATAATGGCGAAGCATGAGGTTACACCCTCCTACAAACACAAAAGACCAATCCTAAAAGACAATGAAATCTGCTACGGGAAATTCATGCCCCAAAGAAGTACAGAAGCAATACTCGGCAACTAGAGACTATACTTCTCTCAACTATAACCCAAACACATCTAATTGACCCTCTAAGAGTCTCTATGTTTCCTCGTCAGCTAAGTAGACAAGAAAAAAATTCTTCAAGTTTCTACTTATGGAGAACTTGATTTTGCAAACAAGGCATGTGCATTTTGACAAAGAGTAATGTGAGATAAGGCTTCATTACCCATGAAAGATCCTGCATACTGAGTGGCGGAGGGAGGGTAGGGCAAGTGAGGTCAGCAGACCCCACCCAATTTATATATATATATATATATATATATATATATATATATAGGGGCCTAGTTTGAAATAAAACATAGCTGACATTAAAGAATGCTTACACGCATAATAAAAATCCTCCACCTCTCAATACTCCCATGTTGCCTCTTGCCTCTCTCCTCTCTCAATATTGTCCCGCATTGGCTCATCTCACATCCATGGACGCTTCATCAATCGCGGACCGTTGTACCATCGTTGTGCAGTGAGTCTCTGTCCATTGAGCCGTCCATTGAGTCATCTGTCGCGCCTCTCTCTTTCTCAATAATTGAATCAGGTAATACCTCTAGTTTAATTTGGTTCCTGCCATAATTTGCTATAATTGATTTTTAAATAATTCATGTACTAATTTTTAATTGATATCTTCCCTAATTTTGTTTTCTAATTTATTTCATTTTTGTTTATTATTGATAATATCATGCTACATGTTCTAGTTTAGGTACTTTAAAATACTACTCTACATACTTTGAGCAATGAAGATTATCAAGAATATACTTCCTAACAAATGGGAGATGAATATATGAATGATTATTTTGTGGCATACATTGAGTAAGGCATATTCGCAAAAGTTGGGAATGATGACATCTTGCAACATTTGCAAAATATGAAACCTCGTAGGGGATTATTGTAAACAATTATTATCAGTTATGATGTAATGCAACTATCATAACATCTCTTTGTCATCAAAATATTTTGTAACTAATTTATGCTATTTTTTCCATAACATTTTTATATTTTTTAGATTAAAAATTTACTAGTCAATCTTGACCCCGCTATAGCCAAATCCTCGCTACGCTATTGTACATACCATTCCAATAACGACGTGCCATAGTTACATTGTCCCTCTTTTAAGAACTATTACTTCTACATACTATCTTTAATAAAACAAATTTCTCTTCTGCCAGCAGCAAATAGTTTTACAAGTGCTCCCTTTACCAATGATTTATGTATCCAACATTTTCATGACTAAGGTGAAGTCAAACAATATAGAATGGTTTGTCACAATGGAACAATCAACTCATATACTTCTCAGTTATATGTAGCTCAGTCGTCAGGATCTAATTCATTCAACACTAATTCTCGATTTACATTTAAGTGTAACCATCAATTTGCCACTTAGTAATGTTCAGGATAAGTTCCAATGTCTTAAATAATTCCTATATTTTTTTACATGAAAGAAAATGTTGCGGAAAAACAACAATATTGGATTTGTAATGCTCTTGGAGTGTTTTGTGATCTCAATGTACCCATGAAGTTAACCAGGCATCAATTTATTAAGGTTGTGTGAGACAACAAAACAGAGAGGACAAAAATGCCTAGGCTGGGCCTCAAGACTAAAATTAGGGTTGTGTAGTACAAATTGCTTACACAAATTCGAGACTTTGACATCAACTGAATGAAATGTGGAATCAAGAATAAGAATGTCACTAACATATAGAGAGGAGAAAAGGGAAAAAAGAAAAAGAGGGAATCAACGAGAGAGAGAGAGGATTACCTGTTGGGGCATGTTATTGGACAACAGAGTCATAGATGTCATGGAGATGAAATTTACATACACAAAAGGAATGGTTCTATTGTTCCTTTCCTTTTCTTCAATTTATAATAAATTCTTCATTGTTTATAACTTTTAAGTTTTTGGCTTGGACCAGGTTACAAATTCAGATCACATTTAAGTTCAGGCGGTCGTCTAAGACGGCAATGTAAGAGACCATCTAAAAGGTATAGAGGCAGCACCATTCTATGGCACTGACACTTTTAACAACACTGTCAGTCATGTTTTATGGGTCAGTGTTGGACCGAAAAATACATATATAGAGAATGAGCGAAGTTAATCAGATTGCTTAGATAAATGGGAGGTAATAACTCAAAATATACATAGGAAATGAGCACTATCTGGAAAGTAGAAGGTAACGACTATTTATGATAAGATAGCAAACATCATCTCAAGTAGTTTAAACGTAATGCCCCAGTTAGGAGGAGCAATAAGATATTAATTAAAGTCGATGTTGGAATAAGGGGTAGGCTAAACATACTTGGATCGTAACCATAAAGAAGGATATAGCTTTTGTTAATGTTGGCAAAAAGACATGACCTTAACAGAGCTAATGGAATGAAAGAATTTCATTTTCGAAAAAGGATAAAGATCTCAGCCGAACATTCATAGTAAATCAATATATTCAATAATACATAATAAAAATTATGAAACACATAATATTTGGGAGAAAAAGATTCAAATAGACAGATCCAAAAATTTGAGTCAAAGGCTTGGTTGTCAATATATGTTGGAGATAAGGTACCAAAATTAGGAAAAAAAATCAAACTTTAAGTTACATCAACTTTGGTACATTTTAGTTTTTACAACTAGTTTGGATTAGTTCCCTAAGGGTCTGCTTGGTAATAATATTTTTACTGGTTTTTGGGTGTTTTTGAACCGACCGTTTATGAAGTGTTTTAGAAACCCCTCCTTGTTATTTTTTTGAGCCACTGGTTTTGGTCGACTCAAAATCTCCCAAAACCATTGTAATGTAATTTTGGATCTTTATAAACACCCCACATCGGTGTGTTTTGAACGGTTTTCTTATTTTATTACATTTATATCCTCACCAAAAATATATATATAACTACTAATACCTTAACTTATTTTTTTCTTTTTCCCATCTGTGTTTCTTCTACTTTTTCCTTTTCTTCTCCTTTTTCCAAAGTCCGGTTACTTTTTCCGGTAAATCTTAAAATATTTCGCTCATATTTTCTTCAGGTGTTTATATTGTTTCATGTGTTTCTATTATTTTATTTATATATGTACATATAGGTAATTTTACTCTTGTAAAAAAAATTCAAACCACTCATTAATGGATTATCAAGCATGGGTTGAACTAGTTTAAAAGCCCCTACTTAAAACCATCTAAAATCGGACCTCTCGTAGCCGCTCATGGGTTGGACTAGTTTAAAAGCCGCTACTTAAACCATACAAAACCGGAACCCTCATAACCGCTCATAACCGGTAATCCAAAAATATCTCATAACCGCCACCCCTACAATTGTCAAGCAGACCCTAAGATTTCTATGCTATTACTGAGTTATGATTTAGTAAAAAAAAGTCAATATTTGTAGCTCGAGTTAAAGAGTATATTTCTATATTGAGTTTTCTTCTGTATTTTTATCCAATTTCCTAAATTTCACTATACGAATTTGGTGTAGAGGACGACCGGCTAGCACCTAGACAGCGTAGGCGACGTATAGGTTTTTTTTGTAACATTATATAGTGCTATATCGTAATGAAACATACTTAATAAAGAAATCATCAACATGTATTCTATCATTATTCATGATTCTTGAAGACATCATCAACATCATTTCATACTGAAATACACGTAATAAAAAATCACCATATCCATAATACAAATTTGAAACTTTAATGTTCTAAAACCAAATCCAATCTTAAAATCCAAACAACGCATGAGCAATGATAGGATTACAACCATTTAACTTACAACCTAGTTACAACCGCCTAGGTGCCAGTTTCCAATTGGATCCCTATCCCCATGTAGGGTAGGGGGAGAGGGGACCCAATTAATAACTGTCACCTAGGCGGTTGTAAGGTTAGCTCAATGGTTGTAAACTTAGCATTTTTGAACAACATATCCACAATACAACTAATCATTTAAAAACATTCAAAATAAATTAAAATTCGAACAGTTGTACACGCCCTAATAGGGCCGGACGACCGCACAAATCCGCCGAACATAGGGTTCTCGTTTCGGCCTAGGGCCGCCTAGCTATTATCATACTATCTATATAAATTAATATATAACCCACCCAAATACCAGCCACCAAACATGGGGTTTTCTCTTTCACCTAACTATTAACATACTATCTATATATATTAAAATACCAGGGGTATCAGTGTGACCATATTCTTCTTTCACTTGAAATTGATTATCTTTCCTCTCTCTCTCTCTCTCTCTCTCTCTCTCTCTCTCTCTCTCTCTCTCTCTCTCTCTCTTCTTCATCCACTGTGAATTGTCTACCTCTTTCAATACACATGCAGCTCGTCACTTTCAATACACATGCAACTCATGTCTACCTCTTTCAATACACATGCAACTCGCATGTGCCCCAACACTATTATTATATTCAATGTAATAAGAAGATCCTCTCCTATAAAGACTTGTATTTTTAAGGGATTTTTTGACTTTCATCCAACTTATTAACGTGAATTTGTACTGGGATGTAAGTCTAATAAAATTAAAAAGTGGGATGTAAGTACAAATTCATATTAATAAGTGGGATGAAAGTAAAAAATTCACTATTTTTTAACTAATCCAAGTTCTCTTAAGATTTCATAGATTTATCTGTCCTTTCCTCTATCCCTTTAATCAAAAGTGATCCATAAGTCAACCTCAATTCGTATTTTTTTTCTTCAATTTTTCATCCTTCTCAAATTACACAACTGAAATAAAATCTTTTGACCAATTGGTTATCAGCATTTAACCATTCAACCCCAATTCCTTTTTTTTTTCAAATTTTCATCCTTCTCAAATTACACAACTGAAATAACACACATTGGTATCATAAACTTACGAATCATTGTAAAACTCTGAAATTTAACCCTAGAAATCAACCTAAACCCTAAAATCAAGAAATTAAGTCGTCAATTCATCATTATAATTACCTTCTTCCCTTCGATCCCGAACTGGAAGAGCCGTGTCCCGCGGGATGCAAGAAACACCGCGTTCACCTCCGGATACGGCTCCGGGCACAGATAACTGAACCCAAAGAAAAAAACGAAGCCGATCAAAAACCCTAACCCTAACCCTAACCCAAACCCCATAAATCAACAACTTAAGGGAATAAACGAAAGAACAATTTATCACTCACACCACGGATCGGAGGCGTAGGGTTTCCAGGAAGGGGAAGTTCTCGGCGGCCGGCAACCCCGACCGGTAGATCCCCCAGTCGACCATCGCGAAGTTCGTCGGAGGGATCACCACAACGCCGCCGCCGTCTCCCGGCATTGCCGACTCCGTCATCTCCGTCACCGTCCCTCTTCCTCCGTCGTCTTCCTCTTCTAATACCAACACCATCTCTCTCTCCTCTCTCTCTCTCTCCTCTTTCTTTCTCTCTATTTATAGGAGTTGCGACCAGAGAACGCTGACAAAACCGCGATTCTATATCCTAACTACCTTTTACTTCGGTTATGCGACTGCTCTTTATAGGACTATTATACGGGATTTAGGTTGTGGCTTTTGATCGTTGGCTTGGGAGTGATCGGACGGTTTGCAATAAAGTTGGTACTACTATGCGGGAGGGAAGGGTCCGGTTCGGTATTTATAATTCTGATAAAAGAAGGAATCTTCACTAAAGGTTAAAAAACTAATCTAATCTATTTTTTTATTTTTTTATTTTTTTAATTAAATTTAATCTAATCTACAAGTTAAATTTATTGTTATCTATATTATTTGATATATATGAGATAGTAGTAATATATGTCTTGAATAATTCTTTAGTTACAACTGGAGTACCCAATTTGTGGGATGAATTTTACATATACATGATTGAAGACTAACCTGTCTACCAGTACCCCTTTTTTTTTATAAGATTGAATCTTATCATGAATAGAGAGACTGAATGTTCTACTGTCCCAACATAATAAGAGAATTACAGACTATGATTTGCCTACTATTACTTCTCAAATTCACGACTTTCCAGGCATTCAAACTCTAATTCATGACGAGCTTACAATCTCCATTCCGCGAAGATTATGATGCAATTGAAAATCTAAATAATGAGCAAAAGTATGCTTTTGACACAATCAGATCAGCTGTTACACATTGTAAAAGCTCAATTTTTTTTGTAGCTGGGCCTGGGTACGAAAAAAAACTTATCTTTATCGTGCATTATTATCATCTTTAAGAACCGACGTGTATATTGTGCTAGCAACAACAACGTCAGGAATAGCAGCAACATTATTACCATGAGGGAGAACAGCTCATTCCAGGTTTAAAATTCCAATCAATCCTCAGGCAACATCAACATGTTCAATAAGTAAACAATCAAATCTCGTTGAGCTTATCATAAGGGCATCAGTTGTTATTTGGGATGAAGCACCAATGACACAGCGCTATGTATTTGAAGCCGTGGATCGAACATTTAGAGACTTAATAGATGTTGATCTACCCTTTGGAGGAAAAGTTATGATATTTGGAGGTGATTTTCAGCAAAGTGCTTCCCGTTGTCCAAAATGGCACAAAAGCATAAATGGTACAAGCAAGTGTAGTTAAATCATCATTTTGGAGACATACTAAGATCCTCAAACTCAAGGAAAATATGAGATCCAAAAGTGATCCCGAATTTTCAGTATTTTTGTTTCGTATTGGTGATGGTCAAGAACCTGCAGTGATAGAAGACATGATACAATTGCCATCGTCTATCGTAGTACATTGGGAGGAAGAAGGGACTATTGATAAATTTATTAACAGTGTCTTTCCAAATTTGTGTAAAAACATTAAAAATCGAGATTACATAGTTGAAAGAGCAATTATTACTCCCATAAATGAAGATGTTTAAGTGCTTAATGACAAAATCATTCGTATGTTTCCAGGTGAAGAAGAAATTGTATATTCATTTGATTGGGTTGAGGACGATCCAAGGAATTTGTATCAACAAGAGTTTTTAAACTCAATATCACCAGGAGATTTGCCTCCAAATAAACTAACCTTGAAAAGGGTGTTCCTATTATGCTGCTAAGAAATATTGACCCAATTGGAATTATCTAACGACACCAGGTTACTATGTCGTGGTTGCTATAACAATGTTATTGATGCTGAAATCTTATCAGGACAATTTGTTGGAAATAGAATTTTTCAACCAAGAATTCCTTTAATGACCGCTGAGAATTCTGGACTCCCATTTGAAATGACAAGGAAGCAATTTCCAGTTAAATTGAGTTTTGCACTGACAATAAACAAATCACAGGGTCAAACAATACCAAATGTAGGTATTTACCTTCCCGATCATGTTTTTGGACATGGAAAATTGTATGTCACTTTATCTCGGGGTGTTTCAAGAATATCAACAAGAGTGTTAGTGAAGAAGGGATCAGTTAACAACAAGAATGGATTATTTACTAGGAATATTGTTTATCAAGAAGTTTTGCTCCCACAAAACTAATCACATATGAGGTACTTGACTTACTTATGTCTAAGTAATTAATGAAATTAAACATATTTGCTACCTTTGCTTCCATATAACCTCTTCAGCTTTCCTTATTTCTTGCAGGACAATGCATATTGTCAATACCGGTGACTATCGACTCTTTATAATGTAAGCAAGAGTTACCAGCCAATTTCTGTTGATGACTACCTTTGCTTCCATATAGCCTATTTAGCTTTCCTTATTTCTTGCAGGACAATGCATGTTGTCAATACCGGTGACTATCGACCCTTTATATGTAAGCAAGAGTTACCTTTCAAGTCATGTTGATGAGATGTTTGTCGAAGATGCTAACAAATAACATTTCATTATAGTAATTTTTGTCAAGTGAGTTATTTTCTATAGTGAAAGTAAATAATTTTGTTAATTACTTTTGGTGAAATGTTTTCGTTGTTAAATAAGATGATATCAACATTTCTAACATATTCAACTATCCTATAAGACAATACTAATTTTTTAAAAAAAATTTGGTTTTATGTTATGTTTCCTACGTTAAATGGTGTGAACAATTGTATGAGTGTGCCATGACACTAGTATATGTCATGCCCTGCTCCCGTAGGAGCGATCGTCCTCGCTAAGGCGTGATGCCGCACGAGTCTAGATTGCGCTCGTGCAAGACGGGTTCTATAACGGCCGATTACAGCGGCTGCGACGGGGTCATCGCATAGAAGTCCCAAGCAGAGACATTGAACAATAGCAGCGGAAATTTAGAACGAAACACAAGTTACTCAAAAGATGATCTTTATTGATATTGAAACAAATGTTACAATGGAGCACAAGGCCAAGATTACAAGTCACTCAAGCCCACTCTTCTCACATTACAAGTCACTCAGCTCTCTCTCGTCCCTCAATACAAGTCTTGAACCAGTGGATGCTTCGGAGAGGTGATGTCCATACATTATGTCTCATATAAGTCCAAAGTATATCTTGTGGTGCTAGTGACCTCATATAGGTGGGTCGGCACGGGCGGCAAATCGCGTGTGTGCCTTTGGATTGAGTCGAGTTGAATGTGTGTACGTTTTGGAAGACAATATTTGGGCCTAAGATTTGGCTGCAACGTAGACACGGTACTTCGGCACGAGATGTGGTGTCGAGTCTTAAGTTGTTGGCATAGAGTTGCACAAGTTGGATTTGAGTCGTTACGAGTTTAAGTCAGGAATCGCCGCAAGGCAAAGTCGGTTGAGTGACACTAAGTTCACAAGTCTCGATTGGGTCAGTTGGTGATCAAAGTAGCAAGGGCCACGAGGCGGCGATATGGTTAAGTCTCACTGAGTTACGAGGCACGGCCTCAAAAATGACTAGTAGCACGGTCACATGGAAATAGAGTCTTATCGTGTAGTTGCGTCTCTGATTATGAGCCGAAAGGCAAGCACGACTTGATAGGTTAACGTTGTTGGTACGAAAAGGGTCTAAAGTCGAAATATGTGTTGGCGTTGTTGTTGTAAGCACAGGATGGTCTACAGACACGAAATAGGCCGAGGCATCTGTCCTAAAACTGATCCTAAGGCAAGACTAGAAAGACAATTGAAAAGAAGGGACTAAGTTGCATAAAGTAAATTAACGTGTCGATTTTGTATGGGTGGACAAGGAACTCATTCCACCAGTACAGTTGAGTACTGACACCTACACAATTTTCATGTGCAGGCACATGTAGAAGCTCGTAGCGCGGAGCTCGCTTGGATGCATCGAGGCACGGAGTTCCTTAGCGATTCGAGGCGTACGACCGTGGCTGAGTCAGGAGAGACCTCCCGTTGTTCTATTTTTTACGCCGCTTGCATTGGTTTTGGCCTTGATTTTTTGAATACATTTTCGTGAATATTTTCGATGGTTTTCAAGGCTTGTATTTCGAACTCGCATTTTCTATCGAACTTCTTAAATAGTACAGTATTCTAATCGGTTGCTTGTGCGATTTCAGGTAATCGCGTAGGCGACATCTAGCGCGACCAACAAGTTCTTTCGCCTCAAGCAAACTCAAGGTGAGTGGCTGACCCTTCTCTTCTCAACCCCTTCTTAGGTAAATCGATAATGTTGTTACGAATGAACGAATAAATGCAAGGGCACAGACACGATAAAATGATCAAGTTTTCAAAGAGAATGTAGGCTATACCTTAATAACTAAAAATTGTCTTTGCACAGTCATGGACAACTTGTCGACAAGGTGATAGTTTTCTCGAGCGGCAACCCGGGGCCACGGGACCGTTTTGGCCTAAGAGAAAATAGGGTATAGTTGTGTTAGATGATAACACGGGTTAGGCGGGGACTTGCAATGGGGCTCGCTACTTGCGTTGAAAGGGCCCCGACTAACAAAACTATAAGTCCAGGATGGCTTGTGATGTCAGTGACCAATCACACGTAAACTGCACACGTTATGCTAGCGATAACAATTGATAAGGAAGAACATGGTAAGTCTCACATTGCATAGCACGCTCTGCCGTGGGTAAGTTATAGAGTAGTTTACAATATGCTTGTCATATGCTTGTCTGAAATTATTAGGATGGTTAGAAACATTCATAAACTAAATCATATAAACTCTTCAACCAAATGAGAGCTTGGAACTTAAATAGCCACGCACCAGTACAAAGTGTAATGTACTGATCCTCGCTCTCCACGTAGGTACCCCGAACCACGAAGGGCGTGCCACTTAAAGCTCAAGGTGGCGTGAATACTTTTGAAGCCTCGTTCGTGAGTTGAAGGCTTGTTTCTGAAAATACTTTTGAAGACCCCGCACTCAGTCCAAAAGAAAGAAAAGATGACGACTCGACTTCCCTCAATAGCAGGTGGAAAGTGTTATGTTTTGCTTGTAAAAAAGGGATGTAATATATAGAACGACTATCTCATCAGCATTCGTTTTGTAAGTTGAGTCATGTTGTAAGCCCGTGCGGCACTGATTGTAAAGGAGTCATGTAAATAAAGTTTTATTATCAATAAAAAGTTTACTTCTATTTCAAATGTGTCAATCAATTTTCTCTGCGTACTCTAACTTGATGTTGTGTTTCGGATAACCTTATGACTATGCCTTGTGCGATCGCAACTTAGGTACGTACGGCATCACGCCCGGGGGACGACTATCGATTCTACGGAATCGGGACGTGACAGTATATACATTAAATGACATTCCTCACATGGAACATCAGAGGGGCCAACTCAATTGGCCGGTGGAAGGAGATCCAGAACATTGTCAGAAGCAACAAATCCTCGATTGTCTCTATACTCGAGAGCAAGATCAAGACGGAAGCAAGATTAAGGTAGCATACCCCATTCCCAGTCAACTGGGAGGCCACATAATCTACAATAAAGTGAGATGGCCCGCATTTTGATCCTCTGGGACAAGAGGGTCTGGACTGGACAGGTAAGACATCTAACTGATCAATTAATTGTCGTTGACTTCATTAACAAAGGAGGGTTGAAAATTTCCCTGGGAGCGGTATATGGACATAATGATAGGCGACGAAGATTCCAACTATGGCGAGACATCATACATGTAGCAGCGGAGATAGGAGACAGCACTCCGCTTCTCCATTGTGGCGACTTCAATGCCATCCTCACCACCACATAAAAAATTGGAGGACGGACAGTGCCAGACTCTATACGGGCAGACTTTCAAAACTGTCTTCTGGGCTCCGGCATGAGATGCGTCAACAGAACGGGACACCTTTGGTCCTGGAACAACCGATCTATGACGAGTAGGGTCATCTGCCAACTTGATCGCGCCATTTGCAATAATAGATGGTTGGACATGTTTCGTCTGATATTAGCAGAAGGCTTGCACAGTGGTACAAGTGATCACACACCCATCCTTATCAAATTGGAGGCAACCACAAGAGCTAAGAGACGGCCTTTCCGCTACTGCAATTCGTGGCCGAAAATTGAGGGTTATCACGCAATAGTAGAACGAGAGTTGGCTGGCCATTTAATTGGCAATGCCCAATTCATTCTTACACAGAAGCTCAAGAGAGTCAAGCAAGCATTGCATGCATGGAATAAAAGCCGGCCTAAGCAAACGCTCGCTGACAAAGAGCGAATCCTCCAGGAAGCTCAAAACAAGCTTCAAAGTGACCCTACGAACCCGGACTATATTGCAGCTGAACTCCAGGCCGAAGAAGATATGAGAAGCCTTCGTCAACAAGAAGAAATCCAACTTCAACAACTTGCAGAATGTGTCTGGTTGAAGGACGGCGACCGATATTCTAAATTTTTCTACGCTACTGTCACGCCCCGCTCTCGTATGAGCGATCGTCCTCGCTAAGGCGTGATGCTGCGTGAGCATAAATTGCTCTCACGTAAGGCAGATTCATAACGGCCGATTACAGGCTAAGCGACGGGGTCGTCGCACAGAAGTCCCAAGCAGAAACATTGAATAACAGTAGCAAAAATTTAAAGCAAAACATAAGTCATTCAAAAATACTCTTTATTGATATTGAACAAAGATTACAATCGTGGGCACGAGGCCAAATTACATGTAATGGCCCGCTCTGCCCTAGCGGAATGCCGATTCAAACGGCAAGTACAACGACTCAAACGAGCCGTCGACCCGAAGAGTTGGCATCGACCTAATGAAGAATCGATGCAAGGCTTACATTGGCCCGACAAGATGAATCTAGACTTAGACTTTCAAAGGCGTGCTCGGAGTATCGCTCAGCCGATACGAACATCACTAAGGTGGATGGCTCCGATGAACCCGTCTTTGCTTAGCCTAGACACATAACAATACGGACACTATCACGAGAATCGCTAGGCGATAACACCGTGCATGCTAATAAATGACTCAACGTACCTAGCTAAGGGAATAATCTTATCTTATATGCTTGTATAGAATATGGAAAGGAACTTGGAAAATGTGAACTCTCGCACTGCGCTCCACGCTCGTGCTAAGGCACAAGCTTACGTTCAAGTCCCTTATGCGTTCAAACAATGAAACAATGAATGGTTTACAATAATAAAACGGAAAGACTATCAATATAGTCGTTCCGAGTAGAGTTTAGCAACATTGAAAGACTATGGGACCGATGGGTCGCCAAGGCGGCTCCCACACTGGGAGTTGCGTAATGCTTGAATGAATGAATGAATACGTGAATGAATCAATGAATGAACGAACAAGTGAAAGAAAGAAAGAAAAGAAAGAATACATGAAAAATGAGAAAGAAAAGAATGGTTAGCGACAGGTGTGATGGGCACGTGCAACGGGGCTCGCTACCCGCGCTGCACGGACGCCAACCTGGTCGATAACGCATTATGGCTAAGGGTTAGCCTACGGCTCGGAGATAGCCGTTAAGTTAAAATGACAAGATAATACGAAATGGTCGTGGACAAATGGAACGGGCGATAGGGGGTATATCGTGGCCGTGTATTGGAAAGATTCTGCGGCACGGGCATTGTGCGGAGTATACCGTGGCCGGTCTAGGCGGAATCAAAAGCGGGGCTTACGGGCTGCCTGGGTGCGGGCTTGGGCACCGGAAGACGTAAGTGCAGGGTATTTCAAGAGACTTAACGGGGTGTACCAGCCATCACCCTACGCTAAGTTGAGAAATACCAAGGGAAAATGTCCAAAATGTCTTATCATGCCAGCGACCGGTGCATATAGATTAAGTGGACTTTGCTGGTGGCTATCCACGTGCAAGTCCTTGCATTGAAATCAAAGTAGTCTAAGTTAAATAAACAATCGCTTACTGAATGGCTTGAAATGTATCACACCAAATGATAATGAATACTTCGTACAATGAGTTAGAGAATACGCCTACGACGCGCTAGAAACTGAGGCAGGGACACGCCCTTCATATGGAATGTTTTCAAGAATCACGTTACGTTATTACACATGAATTATTGACTAACTTGGTCTACTTTGGACAGGAAAGGCCGGACGGTAAGTATGGGTAAGTATGAGGGACACGCCCTTCATATTGAATATTTCCAAGTAAATAGAACGTTTTTGGTAATGATAGCATTGTGGGCGAGCTAGCCTCCCCACCAGTGCATAATAATGTACTGATAACCCCACAGTCTGCTTGCAGGATGCAGGAGACGCTGGCGGATACGGAGCTTCCATCGAACGTGTTAAGGCTCAAAGCCAACTCTGGGGCCTTGGAACGTTGCAAGAAGCTGAAGCACCCTATACAGGACATAATGTATCGGAACATCGCCATGAATCATTCCATCTTGTAAGCCACTTGGCACGCCTTTTATGTTTCAGAGAGAGAGAGCTTGATCGACTTGTAAAATCGGCCTAGCGCCGCTTGTAAACTTCTTGAATATCAATAAAGAGTTTGAATTCGCTTCAATTTGTGTTCATTTACTTTCCGCTGCAAATGGGGACACTCTGTGCGACTATGTGGCCTAGCTTAAATCGGCCGTTTCTGGACTCCGCCTTGCACGGGTGCAACCTAGGCCCGTGCGGCATCACGCCTTAGCGAGGACGATCGCTCCTACGAGAGCGGGGCGTGAGATTATAAGTCTATCAAACTCACTTTTCTCTCATATTACAAGTCACTCTGCTCTATCTCATTTCTCAGTACAAGCTTCAAGGACGACGAGTGGCAGATTCTTCGGATTGGCCATGTCCATACATTATGTCCTGGATAAGTTCTGACTCCATGTGGCCGCACGCCTCAAAATGCCAAAGAACTCCGTGCCTCGACGCATCCAAGCGAGCTCCGCGCCATCGGGCTTCTGCCTGTGCCTGTACATGAAAACTGTATGGGTGTCAGTACTCAACTGTACTAGTGGAGTGAGCTCCTCGCCCATCCATACAAAATCGACACGTTCATTTACTTTGTGCAGCTTAATCCCTTTTGGTTGTCTTTCTAATCTTGCCTTAGGATCAATTTTAGGACATAGACTGTAACTCCTCTTCCCAAAAAAATTTAAAAAAAATTTATTATTATTTATTTGATTTAAATGGTAATTTTTAGAATTTTGTAAATAATTAATTAGTTAATTATTATGGTAGATGACTTTAGTCATGGTTAGTTAATTATTACAAGAGGACCAAGAATCATAGCACGGATAGTGCAGTCGCATGCTTTGACTAGTGTTCAGCCATGATAGGGGAATGCCAAGCCATAAGTGTGTTCTAACTAGGAAAACTAGGCCAAGTTGTGGCTTGACTCGTATATATAATTTAATTAGATATTATTTAATCTTGTTGATATTTAGGATACCGGTAGAACAAAATTAGCCCGAACTTGACCCGAACCCAAGCCAAGCCTAGGTAGCCAGGTGGTGCGACCAACGACGTCCATGTCAATATAATTCATGTGTGTATGACGTACTTTGTTTTAATAATCTAATAAGTATATTTTTCTAAGTAATCTTTATTATGATATAAATATCAATAGTATTTGATATTTTAATGATATTTAGTTAAGGATAAATACTTCCCTTAGATGTTCTTGTGCACATTGGGATTTGTAAACTATAACTACATTTGATTGTACGCATATTTTTGGGTTACTTTATTTTGTTATCCTTACTATCATTATTATTATTAATATTGTTACTAACAGGGCATTATTTTGATTATTTTATGAATTCTTAGGAAATGGTTTAATATAGATAAACATCGATTTATATAGATAAAGTGCCCTTACAATAAATATGAGTATTTTTAGGTGACTAATTTATTTCTGGTATCATTTGGCTTATTAATATCAACTTCATATATATATATATATATATATATATATATATATATATATATATATATATATATATATATATATATATATATATATATATATAAGAAATAAAAAAGAAAAGAAAAAAAGCAGAAAATCCCAGCCCGACCAGGCCCAGGGCCCGATCCCCTTGGTTCTTCCTTCAATCGAATACATATAATTAGAGATTGAGACAGAGAGAGAGGAGTTGGTCGAAAATCCTAACCATCACCTAACCCTAAAGCCGTGTCACCTTCCTTCCCTTCCCTGGGCGCACCCCCAACCACTGTGCGCCGTCGCAGCAGCGCCGGAGAGCCGTCGGAGGCCGAAAACACACGCGGATGCAGCAGACAGCAGCGACAACGACAGGTCGACCCCCCAGGTATCCGACTTTGATCAGTCATATCTCCTAATTCGTTTAATGCTTTTTCGATCCGTAAAAGGTTTCGGATAGCCTAGAGAACCAACTAGTAACCCTAATAATTAGATTCGTCTGGAACAATCTAGGTTTGATGAGAAGTCGATTCAAAGATCGTCGAAACTCAGTTCGTAAACTGAGTATAGCATTGTTCAAAACCCAAATTGGAAGGCGGGCTTTCTGTCAATCCCTGGACATATTTCGAAAACAAATTGAACAAACCTTTAGA
This sequence comes from Iris pallida, assembly GCA_029216955.1. Lineage (NCBI taxonomy): Eukaryota > Viridiplantae > Streptophyta > Magnoliopsida > Asparagales > Iridaceae > Iris > Iris pallida. Next base: position 15,066,559 of record JANAVB010011399.1, read on the forward strand.
TAATATATACAGGATTATAACCCTTTTTATAGGTACTGATATTGTAAAGTGTAAGCCCACTTCCCAAAAAAATTTTAATTTTTTAATTTTATTTGTTTATGATTAATTTTATGGCCATTGTGAGTCATGCCAAAGCTTGTACGTGGGCTATGACCATATTAAGGTCATATGACCTCTAAATAGCATATATATGTAATATTTAGCTATTTTATATTTTTTACAATTTTTGGATATTTTTAGGTATTTAATATTTAAGGTTTTATTATTTTATGGACTTTCAGGATTTACCTTAAGTCGTACGGGGGTATTTCTGGACCAAATATTTTATTTGGGCTTTAAATGACTAAAAAATATTTTCTAGAATTTTTTTAGAATTTTTCTGGATTTTTTTAGAATTTTTGGGAATTTTTATATAATTAAAACATATAGAATTTATACTTTATAGGTTTTTGGAACTTACTGCGAGGTAACACAATGATATTTTCTATTAAAATATTTTATTTATATTATAAACACTTAAAATATTTTCTAAAATTTTCTAGGATTTTTCTGGATTTTTCTGGAATTTATTTTGATTTATTTGGACTTAAAATGATTTTTAAATAATTTTCTGAATTAAATAAATAATTTTCCAATAATCTACCCGGGGGGAGCCCATCTGTCGGCGCCCGCTACAGTAACCGCGTCTCTCTCCTATATATGCATTGTATATTCACAAACCCTAATTAATTATAGCCTCCTCCTTTTGGAGTTTGATCCCGGTGATTCCCCGACTTCCCGAGGCGATTGCCGTCAACTCGGACCTCAATTTTGCGTGCTGTTTTTTTTTATTGGAAGCTTATTGAGGTATAGTTTCTGAATATCTAATTTATTTTCGTAATTTCTGAACCTAAATTTCTGGAAAATTCGTAGAGTGTCGGTTGTCCGAAACTTGACACGTTTCGGTATTTTCGAGATTCCGGGAGAACCAGAAATTGAAATCATGAACCGTTTGAAGTTTCGAAAATCTAACACAGAGCTCTACGACATATATTTTTTCCAGAAATTATTTCGTTCATCTAGTATTTTAGTTGTTCTGTTGAACTCAGAATTGATCGGTTGATCACCGTTTTTGTCACGATTAGCCATAACGGCGATATCTTTTGACCAAAGCATGATTTTGTGGCACGGTTGATTCCAGCACACTCTTGGCACTAAAATCTACCAAGGTTCACTTTCAAAATCTAGATTTCATAGCATTTGACTAGACAGTCAACGGTACATCTCGATTTGCGTGCTATGGTTTCTAAAATTGGAAACATGACTTTTGATGGCCAAACTTGCATGTTTAGATTATATTCAGATTATTATTAGGTTAAATTAGATTTTTAAGTAAATTATTTTAGAATTAATTATTATTAGATCAGTAACCCAATTAGCCACTATTCTATGAATTTAGAACTAGAACATTAGAATTGATTTATGGTTTTCATGCACGGTTCGTGGTACGATATGTGTTATAGGTTGACAGCTTCTAGATCGGCATTCCCTCATCCTCTACTTGTGACTACGATTTGTGCAAAGATTCAGGCAAGTACAGTATTGCATTTATGTTTTAGTTCATTATAACGTTTACTCTATAGTTTTCTTGTTTGATATCCCGTTGAGTCATTGCTTGATATTCCACTGAGACACGATTGTGACACTGTAGTTATCATATCCTTCTTAGTGTATCATTGACCGTTATCGATTGTTAGAGAGTCGGGAGGGGAAATACTCGGTAAATACGTGAACAAACCCAATTACCGTTACCGAATGATAGCTAAGTCATACACACCTACGTATGAGTTAGCCGTACCAATTACTGAATGATAGCCATCGTATGATGTACCATATTAGCCCAGCCGTTCATGTATTAAAAGGTATTTCACACACACATAGTGGTTCCTATTTTTTCTTTATCTATTCCATTATCTTTTTAGTTCATATCTTGCTAGTTTACATCTTGCCAGTTTATATCTTGTTAGATCCCATCTTGCTAGTTCATATCTTGATCGTGCATACCTTGCTAGTACTAGTTCTTTATATACTCTTTTCCATCATCGTTTCTCGTTGTTCTAACTTATTTTGGACTAACAATATTAATTGCAATATGGTTGTACTCTGCTCCTTTCCTGACTGGATCGTTGTTATAGGTGAGGTTGACGTGCCTACTCTTGCGCTATGGACCATACGAGGGGGAGATAGAGACTCGAAGGCTAAACCATAGAAGACTAGTTAGTTGTGTGGTAGTTTTCTATAAATGTAAAAGCTTACATTCTTCTTCAAATGTAAAACTTCTATATTTTATAAAGTTGATTTAGTTGTTGTGAATGAGCAGTTAGTATTTATGAGCACTTTATTTATTGCGGACTAGACAGCGTACTACCGTCGATACCGCGACGTAGGCTGGGCTTGGGCACGCACTCGTATCCCAAAAAGCGGGTGCGGGTCGTGACATAAAGTATACAAAAAGTTATTCGATTTCCAAAATGAACAAAAACAGTTTCTATAAAACAGTGTGAAATTCAATAAAACCTTCGATACGACGTGCGTCCCGCCAATCCGAGCGATGTAGTCACAAACTGAAAGCATCGAAAGGTGCGTATCGGCTTCGCGGACGTGTAGGCTTTAACGGAATTCAAATTGGTTGCATGTGCACGACGAATTTGAAGCGTATCCGTCAAAATTTACCGTATCGGTCTCTTTGCAAAATTCACAATTACTTTGTGCACGTTCGTCAGATCGAGACAAAACTTATACCAACATGACCGTATCATTTTTCTGGTCCTGTATGCCAATTTGGCCCGATTCAGAGACAGTTGATCGGATCGCCATTTTGTGGGCCCCACGATCCGACTCAACGAACGATTTCGTGCACGGCCCACCAAAATCTAAAATTGGACATACCGTGTAGTTCGTATCATCAACATGAATTCGTAGACATGTATTTTGATGACTTTAGAGACCATTGACTCTGGCACGCTTTTTGGTGCAAAGCGGGTCCAACGGCGGACACCGTTTTGATCCGAAATTACCGTTTTGCTCCTGTGTCCAGAATTGGACTTAAGGATAGACAATCCTAGCTAATTTGACTATTCTGAAAATGTTAGTAATATCTATTTTAGCTTTCGGAGACAATTGTTTGATTTGGACTTTATGGTTTACCAGTTGACGGTATATTATTGGTTCTTCGTGCTACCACCAGGCAAGTATACCTTGCCTCCCTCTACTGTTTATTTCATGCTTATATTATTTCTGCTTTAGTTATATATTATCATTTAGTTTTCTAGAGTTAATTTGGTTGACATGCCTCTTCTGCTTGTTGACACGCTTGCCACATGGAGATTAGTATCGTAGATTTTATTTATACTTCTTGACTGTCATTTACATGATTACCATGCTTGCGACTTAATTCCATGAGTACTAGATGGGTAGAAAAATATCGTAATAGACATGTGGACTACCCAAAAATATCCCCGAAATGTCTATTCTTGACTGATAGCAGCTGCACACGACACGTGCAGGGTGCCGGATTTACCCCTTAGCCGTTCACATGTCGAAACCGATATTTCAACACACGTAGATAGTTCATGTTTTCTTGCTAGCAGATCATTTATGAGTACTTGTTCTCGTGTCCGTGTTCATAGTATTTGTCAGTTTCTGTCTCGTTCCTGGTTATTTCTTTATGCATGATAAACTGTTAGATAGGCATGTTTTATGTATCTTGCTAGTCCCCTAAGGACCTGATGATCTCTTCAGGTAGTTGAATGCACGGAGTTAGTTAGCTGATCGGAATGATAGTTACTTACATTGCAGGATCCATGTATATTGATATTACGCTTATTTTCCATTCGTGCTTTCATTCCTTATCATGATATATTCTGTTTGTTGGCTTACTTTATAGACTCATGTTAATTCTTGGAGTCTAATCAGACATGTATGCTAGTAGGCTACAGACCACGACCCATAGTGTTCTTTCATGTTTCATATTCTTATGGTGGATTGAGATATAGATTTGCCTTGCCATGATTAGGCACGTGATACCATAGTCCAGACAGCGTTTACGTATTCGGGATGAGCTGGAGTCCGCTCGATACGTAGCTGGCTTGCTCACGAGCTCGCGTCCGAAAAGCAAGTGCGGATCGTGACAAGTTTTTTTGGTGGCCGATGCAGGTCAGAGAATATCGTATCGGTTACGTAACTGTACTGATACGAGCCTGCGACTATGACTAAACCATAGAAATCTCAATCAACGCTGCCTTGAAAATTCTTCTAAAAATTTCTCTACGTCCTTGAAATTTCATATTTGTTCTCGATTATTCTTCCTTGCCTTCCGAACCATTGATTTTCGTTTTTTTCTATTTCAGAGTGACGAACGATCGTGCTGTCTAGAATCTATCAAAAATTCTTAAGTTATAATATAATATTGCTTGATTATTTAATTTTTGGTTGTTTGATAGATATGGAGAGATTATAGATGCCATATGTCTTAGATATCTAGGGGTAATGATTCTAGCAACTAGATGGAAGTTTATAAAATTTTAGTGACATACCTCTTAAGGGAGTAGTATGACCAAAGGTGGGTAGAAGTCCTCGAGGTTTCGTGGTTACAAAATGGCTAGGAGAAGGATATAAACTATTCTTGAGGAATTAAAATTTAAGGAGATTAATGTGAAAGTAGACCTTCTTTTTGAATTTTAAGGAATAGTTATGAATTAGAATTTCGAGGACGAAATTATTTTTAAGGTTGGTAGATTTGTAACTCCTCTTCCCGAAAATTTTGAAATATTTATTATTATTATTTATTTGATTTAAATAGTGATTTTTAGAATTTTGTAAATAATTAATTAGTTAATTATTACGGTATATGACTTTAGTCATGGTTAGGAATTTGAGTACAAGAAGACCAAGAATCATGGCACGAATAATGCAGTCGTATGCTTTGACTAGTGTTTAGCCATGGTAGGGGAATGTCAAGCCATAAGTGTGTTCTAACTAGGAAAATTAGACCAACTTGTGGCTTGACTCGTATATATAATTTAATTAGATATTATTTAATCTTGTTGATATTTAGAATGCCGATAGTACCAAATTAGCCCGGACTTGACCCAAACCTAAGCCAAGCCCAGGTAGCCAGGTGGTGCGACCAACGACGGCCATGTCAATATAATTCACGTGTGTATGACGTACTTTGTTTTAATAATCTAATAAGTATATTTTTCTAAGTAATCTTTATTATGATATAAATATCAATATTATTTGATATTTTAATGATATTTAGTTAAGGATAAATACTTCCCTTAGATGTTCTTGTGCATGTTGGGATTTGTAAACTATAACTATATTTGATTGTACGCATATTTTTGGGTTACTTTATTTTGTTATCCTCACTATCATTATTATTATTATTGTTATTACTAACAGGGCATTATTTTGATTATTTTATGAATTCTTAGGAAATGGTTTAATATTGATAAACATCGATTTATATAGATAAAGTGCCCTTACAATAAATATGAGTATTTTTAGGTGTCTAATACATTTCTGGTATCATTTGGCTTATTAATATCAACTTCATATATATATATATATATATATATATATATATATATATATATATATATATATATATATATATTTATATATATATATATATATATATATAAATATATATATATATATATATATATATATATATATATATATATATATATATATATATATATAATATACATATATGCCTATAAGTATTAATAAGAAATAGAAAAGAAGAAAAAAAAGCAGGAAATCCCAGCCCGACCAGGCCTAGGGCCCGATCCCCTTGGTTCTTCCTTCAATCGAATACGTATAATTAGATATTGAGACAGAGAGAGAGGAGTTGGTCGAAAACCCTAACCATCACTTAACCCTAAAGCCGCGCCACCTTCCTTCCCTTCCCTGGACGCACCCCCAGCCACCGCGCATCGCCGCAGTAGCGTCGGAGAGCCGCCGGAGGCTGGAAATGCGTGCGGATGCAGCAGACAGCAGCGGCAACGATAGGTCGACCCCCAGGTATCCGACTTTGATCAGTCATATCTCCCAATTCGTTTAATGGTTTTTCGATCCGTAAAAGGTTTCGGATAGCCTAGAGAACCATCTAGTAACCCAAATAATTAGATTCGTCTGGAACGATCTAGGTTCGATGAGAAGTCGATTCAAAGATCGTCGAAACTCAGCTCATAAACTGAATATAGCATTGTTCAAAACCCAAATTGGAAGGCAACTTTCTGTCAATCCCTGGACATATTTCGAAAACTAATTGAACAAACCTTTAGACAATATATACATGACTATAACCCTTTTTATAGGTACTGATATTGTAAAGTATACAAGAAGTTATTCGATTTCCAAAATGAACAAAAACAGTTTCTAAAACAGTATGAAATTCAATAAAACCTTCGATATGACGTGCGTCCCGCCAATCCGGGCGACGTGGTTGCAAACTGAAAGCATCGAAAGGTGCGTATCGGCTTCGCGGACGTGTGGACTTTGACGAAATTCAAATTGGTTGCGTGTGTGCGACGAATTTGATGCGTGTCCGTCAAAATTCACCGTATCGGCCTCTTTGCAAAATTATCAATTACTTTGTGCACGTTCGTCAGATCGAGACGAAACTTGCGTCAACATGACCGTATCATTTTTCTGGTCTTGTATGCCAAGTTTGGTCCGATTCTGAGACAGTTGATCGGATCGCCGTTTTGCGGTCCCAACGATCCGACTCAACGGACGATTTCGTGCGCGGCCCACCGGAATCCAAAATTGGACATACCGTTGGGTTCATATCATCAAAATAAATTTGTGGATATATAGTTTGACGACTTTAGAGAACATTGACTCTGGCACGCTTTTCGGTGTAAAGCGGATCCAACGGCGGATACTATTTTGACCAAAAATTACTATTTTGTTCCTGTGTCCAGAATTTGACTTAATGACAGGCAATTCTTGCTAATTTGACAATTCTGAAAAACATTGGTAATGTCTATTTCAGCTTTCGGAGACAGTTGTGAGATTTGGACTTTATGGCTTACCAGTTGACGGTATATTGTTGGTTCTTCATGCTACCACCAGGCAAGTATACCTTACCCACCAGGCAAGTATACCTTACCTCCCTCTACAGTTTATTTCATGCTTATATTATTTCTCCTTTAGTTATATGTTATCATTTAGTTTTCTAGAGTTGATTTGGTTGACATGCCTCTTCTGCTTGTTGATACGCTTGCCACACGGAGATTAGTATCATGGATTTTGTTTATACTTCTTGATTGTCATTTACATGATTACCATATTTGCGACTTGATTCCATGAGTACTAGCTGGGCAGAAAAATATCGTAGTAGACATGTGGACTACCCAGAAATATCCCCAAAATGTCTATTCTTGACTGATAGCAGCTGCACACGACACGTACAGGGTACCAGATTTACCCCTTAGCCGTTCACATGTCGAAACCGATATTTCAACACACGTAGATAGTTCATGTTTTCTTGCTAGCAGATAATTTATAAGTACTTGTTCTCGTGTCCGTGTTCATAGTACTTGTCAGTTTCTGTCTCGTTCCTGGTTATTTCTTTATGCATGATAAACTGTTAGATAGGCATGTTTTATGCATCTTGCTAGTCCCCAGAGGACCTGATGATCTCTTCAGGTAGTTGAATGCACGGAGTTAGTTAGCTGATCGGGATGATAGTTATTTATATTGCAGGATCCAGGTATATTGATATTACGCTTATTTTCCATTCGTGCTTTCATTCCTTATCATGATATATTCTATTTGTTGGCTTACTTTATAGACTCATGTTAATTCTTAGTGTCTAATCGAACATGTATGCTAGTGGGCTGCAGACCACGACCCATAGTGTTCTTTCATGTTTTATATTCTTATGGTGGATTGAGATATAGATTTGCCTTGCCATGATTAGGCACGTGATACCATAGTGTCACGACCCGCTACCCAAATTGTTGGGCCAGGCCGAGTCATGCCCAGCCTACGTTTGATATAAAACGTAGTAAGCTGTTCTAAAGACAACAGGAAAAGACTAAATGTGCTAACAGTTCTGTAAGTGAATAAAAGTCATAAATGCTCCAAACACAAAAGTCGTCTCATAAAGCATAATGTCCAAAGTACAAGTCTGAAATGTAAAACTGGATACATGTCTAGTTACAAAATACGTAGTCTAAATACATGACTACTCTCAAAAAGTCTAAAAACAAAAAGACAACTAGGCGAGGTTCCCCGCAGGAACATCCTCGTAAAGCAGAGCCGGGTCCTCGGCAGTAACTCCATAATATGTGTCGCAGAGTAACTCCTCCTCAGTAAGGACACCTACAACGTTATCCTGTCAGGACGGGAGCAAGTACTGAATCTAGCAAACTAGCATATGGAACATGGAAATGAACATAAGTGGAAATAACTGAAAACATGGCATCACACAATCTGTCATGACAAGGACATATATGTCATAGAGACAGATGTATATGTAATGTTTAAAACTGTAGCAAGTACGTGATCGGTCAATAGATGTACAATGTACTGTGGTACATGTAAATAAAATGTACATACGTATAAGTTAACAAGCATAGGTGTACATCCGTACAGAAATACGGGATAATGGCCTGCGGCAAGGTATGCATATAAAATGCGACCTCGCTCGCTACTATAGGGGGGTCATGATCACGTACTCAACTGTCAGTTTTCCCATAACCCATACTCTAATCATGTGAGAGATACATAAAAACTATTCTAAGCATGGTAGTAATGGAAAGTACATCATGTGACATTTTAACTTGCTACCCCAAGGATCAGCATTTAACATAGTTGGATTAGCAGTTCATTTATGTAACAGTATGTAAAGTTTGTAGAAAGTACTTGCCTCTAGCAAAGCAAAGCAAAGCAAGCTGCGATAAAAGTGCTATAGATGTCTGGTAACTCGTCACTGTAGAAATAAATACATAAACTTAGTTTTTATACTAAGCTAAAATACTAAGACACTAATTGGTGCAACACGACTTGTGACTGGACACCTAGCCAAAATGATAATTTTAGCATAGGAGACCAATATGGGGTGACACACTACTTTAACTAACTTTCTAGGGTCTTTACACTAGTGAGGGGTGAGGTTCAAATACGGCTAAAACTCAAAATAGCACAAAAAGTTACAAGTCATAATTAATCAATAAATAAATCAAATGATCATTGTATTTTAACAATTTTTGAGATAGATAAAAAGCTTATTTTTACTTAAAGTAAAGTACCAAAATGATCCTTGTTAATCATAGAAATTTATTATAATTTTTTTGGAATTTATTAACCAGTACAAGTATTTTATAAAAATCAGTTTTCCTAAGTATACAGAAAATGAGTTTTGGTTTCATATGCCAATTTAGTGGCAAAACAGTAAATTAAATACTATAAAAATTATACTAAATTAGCTAAATTAATATAGTATCTAAATACTATTTTTCCAGAATTTTAACAGTACTTTAAGTATTTTTAGAAATTCAAAAACAGCATTGCACACAATTAAAATTAAATAATTAATTATCTGCGTATTTTGTCCATGTATATAATTTGAACCAAAGTTCAAATACAGGACCCAAGGCCATGAATCAAGTCCAATATGACTTGTACAGGTCTTGAATGTGTGAAAATATATTTGGACCCAAAAATTCATGCTAGGCTTGGACACCAAATGGTTGCAGTAATTTAAATACACTAAAATACAAATTGGTAAAAAGTGCAAAATAAATATTAATATTTGATAAGGTAAAATTATGCATAGTGAATATATACATACATATGTTAAAAGTACACATATATATATATATAAGAAAATACTTAATTTATAAAGTATATATATATATATACAAATATATACAATATATATATATATATATATATATATATATATATATATATATATATATATATATATATATATATATATATATATATATATATATAAAAAATATATATATATATATATATATATATATATATATATATATATATATATATATATATATATATATATATATATATAAAATATATATATATATATATATATATATCTATATATATATATATATATATATATATATATATTTATATATATATATATATATATATATATATAAGGAAACACTTAATTATAAAGTATATATATAATAATATATATACACATGAAAATATATACATATATACATATATACATATATACATATATACATATACATTATAATAAAGTACTAAATATAACATATATATATATATATATATATATATATATATATATATATATATATATATATATATATATATATATATATATATATATATATATAACAAATATATGTATATATACAAATATATGTATATACATATATATATAAATATATATATAACAGAAAAGAAAAGAAAAAGAAAAAGAAACAGCAGTAAGGGGGCTCGAACCCGAGCCAGAGAGCGCGGGGGGGGGGGGGGGTTAGGCTAGGTCGGGCTGGCCAGGGGGTCAGCCCGAGGGTTGTGTTAGAGTTAGGGTTTAGGTTTATTTTATTTAGGTTAGGTTAAACATTATATATATAAAAAATAATAAAATCGATCCTGTGTCCGGACAGTTAGGGACACAGGATTTCTACGTGTCCGTGCTATGCACGACACGTACGAATGCTAAAACACGTGTCCAAACACTGGACTAGTGTCCTCGTGTCCTGGCGAACCACGCACGTGGCTTTGGGACACAGATGACACGAGATGAGCTCTGTTACTCACGTGTCCGGCGTCGAAGGAGGAATTCGAGGGTGCTGGCGGGCGGAGGAGACATCGTGGTCGGGGCACCTTGGTGGCACTGGGCTCCTCTCGTCGGGGCGAACCGAATGGTGGTGGTGGCGCTCGACGACGATAGTCGGTGAGGCGGTGGTAGGGTACGCCGGAGTTAGGGTTCAGGCGGGATTTAAATGGGGAAGACGGGGGGCTGCGGTGGCTGTGGTGGGTCGAAGTGGGGGTGGTCGAGCTGAGGGGGGTGAGGGGGTTTAAATAAGGGGTTGAGGCGGTCGGGGGGCAGCCGGAAAGGGCGGGGGCAGGCCGCGCTGGCGGTCGTCGGTCAGCGGAGTGGGTGAGGGGAGAGAGAGTGTGGTCGTGGGGGGGGGGGGTAGTATAGGTTAGCAACTAGGCCCCCATAGTTTTAGGTTTTACAGAAAGGCCCCAACAGTAGCTAAATGCAAAATAGAATTTGCATTCCGCATTTAAAACATTTAAAGTAATTACAAATCTACATTAAAATAATTCTAAAATTTACAAAATGATATTAAAATATTTAAATAAATTACAAAGTGATATTTTTAATATATAAAACTCATTTAAAAATCATTTAAAAATTCTAGAAAAATTCCTAAAAATCTAAATAATTATTTTAAGGCTAAAATTGACACTAAAAATTAATTAGCACTAATTAAAATAAATTTGAAAAACAGGAACTTACTGGTCTTTCCTCCTTGAAAAATTTCGTCCTCGAAATTCACAAGGATTGAAGACCCTACAATACTCTAACATAGCAAGCAATGCAACAATGACTAAGGCTATGATCGAAACTAACCTCTAAGGTATCAAGCGGGAACGGGTGGTTCCCTCGCAGCGGTTGGATCGAACAAGTAAGGGTATCTCTCCCTCATGTCCGACTCCCTCTCCCAAGTAGATTCACCTGGAGAGTGACGGCTCCAAGCTACTCGTACTAAGGGTATAACCTTGTTCCTCAGCCTCTTCTCTCTCCTGTCTAATATCTCTACTGGCTGTTCAGAAACTGTAAGGCTCGGTCCGACCTCCAACTCTGAATGATCTAGCACATGACTGGGGTTTGGAACATATCTCCTCAGCTGAGATACGTGAAAGACATCGTGAACTCCTGCTAGGTTGGGTGGAAGTGCAACCCTGTAAGCTACCTCTCCAATCCTGCCAAGTATCTCGAATGGCCCGATGTATCTGGGGCTCAGCTTCCCTCCTCGTCCGAACCGAATCGTCCCTCTAGTAGGTGATATCTTCACTAGCACCATATCACCGTCTGCGAACTCCATCGGTCTGCGACTAGCATCAGCCCAGTGTTTCTGCCTGTCTTGAGCTACTCTGAGCCTGTCTCTGATCATTCCGACTTTCTCTGCTGCATCCGTGATCATCTCTGGCCCAAGCATAACTCTGTCTCCAACATTATCCCAAAAGAGCGGTGTGCGGCATCGTCGTCCATATAGCGCCTCGAAAGGAGACATACCGATACTGGCTTGGTAGCTGTTGTTGTATGAAAACTCTACCAAGTGCAGATGGCTCTCCCAAGATCCTCCAAAGTCCAGTACGCAGGTCCTCAGCATATCCTCCAGTGTCTGTATCGTCCTCTCGGACTGCCCATCTGTCTGCGGGTGGTACGCCGTACTGAACTTGAGCCTACTGCCCAACTCCTCCTGCAAGCTCCTCCAGTAGTGGGATGTGAATCTGCTGTCTCTGTCTGACACGATGCTCACTGGCACTCCGTGTAGGCGAACTATCTGCTGCATGTATAGCTCCGCCAACTTCTCGGTGGAAAGCTCCACCTTGAAGGGTATGAAGTGCGCACACTTCGTCAGCCTGTCTACGATGACCCAAATGGCATCCTTCCCTCCTTGGGAACGAGGAAGCCCTGAGACGAAGTCCATCGTAATATGTTTCCACTTCCACTCGGGAATGGGTAACGGCTTGCAACAAACCAACTGGCCTCTGGCACTCCGCCTTGACCTGCTGGCAAACTAGGCATCTCGAGATGAAACGTAATACATCCCTCTTCATCCCGTGTCACCAAAGATGTTCCCGCAAGTTACGGTACATCTTGTTAGCACCAGGGTGAATAGAATATCTCGATCGGTACGTCTCCTGCAAGACTGCCTCTACCAGCTCTCCCTTCGGCACGCACAATCGGCTGCCATGCCTCAAGGATCCACCCTCTGCTATAGTGAAGTCATCCAGCAATCCAGCTAAAACCTGGGCTCGAAGTCTGCGAAGGCTCTCATCTGTAGGCTGTGCCTCCCGGATCTGCTCCATCAAACCTGACTGAATATCAAGCGCCATCATCTGTATCACTGATCCTGGCCGAACTAGCTCGATGCCGAGCTTCTCCAGATCCTCCCGCAAATGTCGATCAATCATCAGGTACCATGCCATCGGATGCCTGCTCAGCGCATCCGCCACCACATTTGCCTTCCCGGGGTGATACTGTAAATCGATGTCGAAGTCTTTCATCAACTCCAACCATCGTCTTTGCCTCATGTTCAGCTCTTTCTGCGTGAACACATATTTCAAGCTTTTGTGGTCAGTAAAGATTTACACACGCTCTCCGTATAAGTAATGTTTCCATAACTTGAGTACAAAGATCACCGCAGCTAACTCGAGGTCATGGGTAGGATAATTCCTCTCATGAGTCCGCAATTGCCTAGATGCATAAGCAATCACTTTCACATACTGCTGTAGGACACATCCTAGCCCCTTCCCAGAAGCATCACTGTATATGGTGAAACCTCCAGAACCTGAAGGTAATGTCAGAACTAGAGCGGTCGTCAGCCTCCTCTTCAGCTCTTCAAACGCTGCCTGGCAGTCCTCTGACCAGATATACTCTGCGTCCTTCCGCGTCAGCTTCGTCATGGGTTCAGCTATCCTAGCAAAGTCCTGGACGAACTTTCTATAATAGCCTGCTAAACCCAGAAAGCTCCTGATCTCTGAAACTGACGTCGGAGCCTTCCATGTCTCAACTGCAGCAATCTTCTTGGGATCCACCGAGATTCCATCTCCAGTAACTACATGGCCGAGAAACTCCACTCGGTCTAAAAAGAACTCGCACTTCGACAATTTGGCAAACAATCTCTCCTACCTCAGAATCCCCAAAACTATCCGTAAGTGCTCTGTATGCTCCTCTGGCGTCTTCGAGTATATCAGGATGTCGTCGATAAACACTACGACGAACTTATCCAGATACTGGTGAAATGTCTTATTCATCAAATTCATAAAGACAGCTGGCGCATTTGTGAGACCAAATGGCATCACCAGAAACTCGTACTGCCCGTACTTCGTGTTGAACGTCGTCTTCTGGATGTCTGCTGCCCTAACCTTCACCTGGTGGTACCCGGATCTCAAGTCTATCCTGGAAAACACCTTCGCTCCACTCAACTGGTCGAACAAATCATCTATCCTGGGCAGAGGATATTTGTTCTTGATGGTGATGGCATTCAAGGCCCGGTAGTCAATACACAACCGGACTGTACCATCCTTCTTAGGCACAAAAAGCACTGGCGCTCCCCATGGAGAAGCACTGGATCGAATGAAACCCTTTTTCAACAGGTCATCAATCTGCTCTTTCATCTCTACTGCCTCCTTGGGATTCACTCTATAGCAAGCCCGGGATACTGGTGATGAACCCGGCACTAAATCTATGGTGAACTCCACATCTCTGTCAGGCGGAAGCCCTGGAAGATCCTCTGGGAATACATCCATAAACTCCCTAATGATAGGGTGTGGCGGTGCTACGTCCCCGACTGTCGCACAACAGTTCGGCTCTAGGCTGATCTCCGGCCCTGTCCTCCTGACACTGAATGGTGCTGTGCCTGGGGGACTGAACAAAATACTACCCTCATGGCAATCTATAGATGCATGGGCATAGCTAAGCCAGTCCATCCCCAATATGATATCATAACCGGGGAGTGGCATCACAAAGAATCGTCCCCTGAACTCTCTTCCGGCTATAAGAATAGAACATCTATAGATAGATCTAATAGGCACTGGTCCCCTTCCTGTCATCACTCTGCTAATCTCCGCAGTAGGTGTAGCTACTAGATGGTGTTTATGCATAAACTCTAATGATAGGAAGCTATGAGATGCACCAGAATCAAACAAACATAGAGCTAGAAAAGTATGCAAATAAATATGACATGTGATGACGTCGGCTAGGTAATCTGGCTCCGAAACCTGCTCCGGCTCCGGCTCAAGGGCTAGACTATAAACCTTCTCCTGAGGTCCCTTCTGCTGCTGCAGATGCTGCCCAAACCTCTGCTGCTGAGTCGGAAGCGGTCCTCTAGGATTCGCTACTGGGCAGTCCCGAATCTGATTGGTGGCAGACCCACAGACTAAGCACTGCTTCAACCTCTTCCTGCAAATGGAGCTGTCGTGCCCTGGTCTTCTGCAGAAAGAACATATAGCTCCCCTCTGCTGCTGCTGCTGATGCCGGGGTCCCGGGGCTCTAACTGGTGGGGTCGGGTGATGTGATGTAGGGGGACGGCAAGTCTGCTGGGGCGGCGTCGGTGCTCTCTGCTGGAAAGCCTGACGCTTGGACGGTCCCTCATGATGTACAGAAGCCGGCCTCTTGCTAGACAGAAGACGCTCCTCGTTGCTCCGGGCCAACTCTAGGCTCTGGTAGTAGTCAGTCGTACCGTTCGCCACTATAAGAATACCAATGTCTGGAACTCGACCATGGCAAAACCTACGGGTCATCTCCTCTGGATCTGCAACCAGACTAGGAGCAAAATGGCTCAGGCGACTAAACTCTGCCGCATAGTCATCAACAGAACGGTTCTCCCTGCTGGATGTTCTGGAATCGTAGCCCCATGGCTACTCTAGCAGTGGTCGAGAAGAATTTCTTCTTGAACTGGGTCTTGAACTGATCCCAAGTGGCTCTCCCTCTCGCAAACAACGGCTCATTCCGGAACCAAACTCCTGCCAAGTCTATCAGCAGAAATCCCGCTGCCTCGACCTGGAGGTCATCCGGCATCCTGACTCCGAGAAGCTTCCTCTCTACCGAGTCTAGCCAGTCATCTGCTACTACTATGCCCTCAGTCCCTGAGAACTCCTTCGGATTCAGACCCATGAAGTCCTTGATCGTCCCTCGCTCTCTACCGTGGCTCTACATGTGGTGGGACCACGGGACGTCCCTCAGAATGCTCCATGCTCTGGAGGAGTAGGGTAGTCTGCTCCTGATGGGTTGTTAGGAACCCCTGAATCAGAGTGAGCAGCTGGTTCCCGTCGAGTGTGACGGAAGCCTGGGTAGGTATGATGAATAGGGGGTGGTGGAAGTATCGGGGCCTGCTGGGACTGTGATGTGGAAGGTGGTGGAGGCATCTGGGTCTGTAGGATCTGTGGAGTAGGGGAGTGTGGTAGGTGGAGGTGTATCAGTCAACTGGTCAGCTGACTGGATAGGGAGTGCGCCATTCTCAGGTGTGACATACTGGGATGAACGAGTAAGCACCATCTAATTACAATAAAAAGGACTTATAAGGACTTGTTTTAAAGTAAGCAATCATAGGCAAGAAAATCTAACTATAATAGCAAGCATGTAATATTTTCCTATGTTGCAATCCTAGCATTCCTCTAAGTGTTCTAAGCGTCATTCCTAATGTTATCTAATTACCTTAAGTTCCTAATTGCAGGCATGCTTGATACAATAACGTAACCAAACAATTTAGTCAGGACCTACATGGGCCACCACTAAAAACATGTCACGACCCGCTACCCAAATTATTGGGCCAGGCCGAGTCATGCCCAGCCTACGTTTGATATAAAACGTAGTAAGCTGTTCTAAAGACAACAGGATAAGACTAAATGTGCTAACAGTTCTGTAAGTGAATAAAAGTCATAAATGCTCCAAAAACAAAAGTCATCTCATAAAGCATAATGTCCAAAGTACAAGTCTGAAATGTAAAACTGGATACATGTCCAGTTACAAAATACGTAGTCTAAATACATGACTACTCTCAAAAAGTCTAAAAATAAAAAGACAACTAGGCGAGGTTCCTCGCAGGAACATCCTCGTAAAGCAGAGCCGGGTCCTCGACAGTAACTCCATAATATGTGTCGCAGAGTAACTCCTCCTCAGTAAGGACACCTACAACGTTATCCTGTCAGGACGGGAGCAAGTACTGAATCTAGCAAACTAGCATATGGAACATGGAAATGAACATAAGAGGAAATAACTGAAAATATGGCATCACACAATCTATCATGGCAATGACACATATGTCATAGAGACAGATGTATATGTAATATTTAAAACTGTAGCAATACGTGATCGGTCAATAGATGTACAATGTACTGTGGTACATGTAAATGAAATGTACATACGTATAAGTTAACAAGCATAGGTGTACATCCGTACAGAAATACGGGATAATGGCCTGCGGCAAGGTATGCATATAAAATGCGACCTCGCTCGCTACTATAGGGGGTCATGATCACGTACTCAACTGTCAGTTTCTCCATAACCCATACTCTAATCATGTGAGAGATACATAAAAACTATTCTAAGCATGGTAGTAATATAAAGTACAATATGTGATATTTTAACTTGCTACCCCAAGGATCAGCATTTAACATGGTTGGATTAGCAGTTCATTTATGTAACAGTATGTAAAGTTTGTAGAAAGTACTTGCCTCTAGCAAAGCAAAGCAAACTAAGCTGTGATAAAAGTGTTATAGATGTCTGGTAACTCGTCACTGTAGAAATAAATACATAAACTTAGTTTTTACACTAAGCTAAAATACTAAGATACTAATTGGTGCAACACGACTTGTGACTGGACACCTAGCCAAAATGATGATTTTAGCATAGGAGACCAATGTGGGGTGACACACTACTTTAACTAACTTTCTAGGGTCTTTACACTAGTGAGGGGTGAAGTTCAAATACGGCTAAAACTCAAAATAGCACAAAAAGTTACAAGTCGTTATTAATCAATAAATAAATCAAATGATCATTGTGTTTTAACAATTTTTGAGATAGACAAAAAGCTTATTTTTACTTAAAGTAAAGTACCAAAATGATCTTTGTTAATCATAGAAATTTATTATAATTTTTCTGGAATTTATTAACCAGTACAAGTATTTTATAAAAATCAATTTTCCTAAGTATACAGAAAATGAGTTTTGGTTTCATATGCCAATTTAGTGGCAAAACAGTAAATTAAATACTATAAAAATTATACTAAATTATCTAAATTAACATAGTATCTAAATCCTATTTTTCCAGAATTTTAACAGTACTTTAAGTATTTTTAGAAATTCAAAAACAGCATTGCACACAATTGAAATTAAATAATTAATTATCTGCGTATTTTGTCCATGTATATAATTTTGAACCAAAGTTCAAATACAGGATCCAAGGCCATGAATCAAGTCCAATATGACTTGTACAGGTCTTGAATGTGTGAAAACACATTTGGGACCCAAAAACCCATGCTAGGCTTGGACACCAAATGGTTGCAGTAATTTAAATACACTAAAATACAAATTGGTAAAAAGTGCAAAATAAATATTAATATTTGATAAGGTAAAATTATGCATAGTGAATATATACATACATATGTTAAAAGTACACACACACACATATATATATATATATATATATATATATATATATATATATATATATATATATATATATTATATATATATATATAATATATATATATACTATATATATATATAAAATACGTAATTTATAAAGTATATATATATAAATATACCAATATATATATATCGTATATATATATATATATATATATATATATATATATATATATAATATATATATAAGGAAACACTTAATTATAAAGTATATATATAATAATATATATACACATGAAAATATTACATATACATTATAATAAAGTACTAAATATAACATATATATATATTAAAAATACAGTAGACATATATATATATAAATACAGTATAATAATTATATATTATATATAAAATATATATATATATATATAAATATATATATATATATAACAGAAAAGAAAAAAAAGAAAAAAAACAACAGTAAGGGGGCTCGAACCCGAGCCAGAGATGCTCGCGGGGGGGGGGGGGGTGAGGGGGGGTTTAGGCTAGGTCGGGCTGGCCAGGGGGTCAGCCCGAGGGTTGTGTTAGAGTTAGGGTTTAGGTTATTTATTTAGGTTAGGTTAAACATTATATATATAAAAAAAATCGATCCTATGTCCGGGACAGTTAGGGACACAGGATTTCTACGTGTCCGTGCTATGCACGACACGTACGAATGCTAAAACACGTGTCCAAACACTGGACTAGTGTTCCCGTGTCCTGGCGAACCACGCACGTGGCTTTGGGACACAGATGACACGAGATGAGCTCTGTTACTCACGTGTCCGGCGTCGAAGGGAGGAATTCGAGGGTGCTGGCGGACGGAGGAGACGTCGTGGTCGGGGCGCCTTGGTGGCGCTGGGCTCCTCTCGTCGGGGCGAACCGAATGGTGGTGGTGGCGCTCGACGACGATGGTCGGTGAGGCGGGTGGTAGGGTACGCCGGAGTTAGGGTTCAGGCGGGATTTAAATGGGGAAGACGGGGGGCTGCGGTGGCTGTGGTGGGTCGAAGTGGAGGTGGTCGAGCTGAGGGGGGTGAGGGGGTTTAAATAAGGGGTTGAGGCGGTCGGGGGGCAGCCGGAAAGGGCGGGGGCAGGCCGCGCTGGCGGTCGTCGGTCAGCGGAGTGGGTGAGGGGAGAGAGAGTGTGGTCGTGGGGGGGGGGTAGTGTAGGTTAGCAACTAGGCCCCCATAGTTTTAGGTTTTACAGAAAGGCCCCAACAGTAGCTAAATGCAAAATAGAATTTGCATTCCGCTTTTAAAACATTTAAAGTAATTACAAATCTACATTAAAACAATTCTAAAATTTATAAAATGATATTAAAATATTTAAATAAATTACAAAGTAATATTTTTAATATATAAAACTCATTTAAAAATTATTTAAAAATTCTAGAAAAATTTTAAAAATCTAAATAATTATTTTAAGGCTAAAATTGACACTAAAAATTAATTAGCACTAATTAAAATAAAATTTGAAAAACAGGGGCTTACACATAGTCCAGACAACGTTTACGTATTCGGGATGGGCTGGAGTCCGCTCGATACGTAGCTGGGTTGCTCACGAGCTCGCGTCCGAAAAGCGGATGCGGGTCGTGACATAGACACCTTGACCTATACTTGGCAACGTAACGACAGGGTCGTGCTATACTCTATTCGTGGCTTCAATATATTCCAGGCTGTAACCCCACTTCCCGAATTTTGATAATATATTTTATTTATTTGTTTGAATTAAATGATGATTTTTAGAATTTTATAAATAATTACTTAGTTAATATTACGGTAGATGACTTTAGCCATGATTGAGTTTTGGAGTACAAGGTGACTTGAAATTGTGGCACGGACAGTACAATGGCGTGCTTAGACTAGTGTATTAGCCCTGATAGGGAAGGCCGAGTCATAGTGATGTCCTAACTTGGAAAACCAGGCCAAGTTACGACTTAACCATTACCGAAGATATATTATTTATTAATTATATTATTGAGTTAGGAAAACCGGTTATACCACTTTGGCCCGGACTGGACCCGAACTGAGCCCAAGCCGAGTAGTCATGCGGCACGTACAATGACATTCGTGTTGATGGAAATTGGAATGAGGGTGTTGTATTTCGTTTTAAGAATTTAATAAATATTCTAAGTATTCATAATTAAATATTATAAATATTATTATTAGTTGATATTCAAAGACACTTGTATAAAATGGATCTTTGTGCATTATAGGATTATTAGGCTGCGCATAATGGTATATATACACCATTACTGTTTATTGAATTTCATTATATTTATTATTATTTTTATTAAGGTTATTACTCTATAATATTATTTTATTAAAATTGGTTATATTATTTTAACAAATAAATGTTATATATATATATTCATATTTATAGGCTCTATTCTAAGAAAAGATAATATTGACAATTGTATTTTCATTAAAGATATTTATTTAGATTTTATGGAGAATTATTATATAGGTTAATATATGAGTATATATAAATATATGTGTGCATATACATATATATATGTATAGTTAATAAGAAAAAAAAAGAAAAAAAAAACCATCCTAGCCAAATAGGCCACAGGCCCACACGCCACCTCCCAACACAGCATAGGCCTCTCGGCCAACACAGAACAGTTTGCATATATATACATACGTATATATATATGGGGTGATCGGTGAGAGAATGGTATTGAAAACCCTAAACCCTAACCACCAAACCTACGCGACGCCGACCCCCTTCCCTGGGCGCACCCCCACGCGTGCTCGCGTACCGTCGCGGTCCACCGTCGGCCGGCCAGGGCCGTCGGCCGCACGGAACAGAGGATCTGCAACAGCAGCAGTAGTACGGAGAGTCCGACTTTGCGATAACTTTTCGTCGCGCTCGGTCGACCAATGGTCGAACCGTCTTCGCAGGTATTTCGACAACCTATACAACTATAATTCTCATCATTTAGGTTGATTTTAGATAACCTATATTGCTCAAAAAATGGAACCCAAGTTCATCGAAAAACTGTCGAAACAGGACAGAAAGACCAGTCCGACTACTCTAGTTCGCGGACAGTTTTCTCCCAATCCATGCACGATTTTGAAATTTTATTTGAAGACACTTATAGACAATATATAGGAGATGGAAACCCTTCTTTTCATTTTTGTATTCGTGCAATGTGTGCCGAATGAACAGTCTCCAAAGATTACAAAAAATCTGTTTTAAAATATTAAAAATTAGAAAAAACTCTTCGATACGACATGCGTCCCACCAATCCGGGTGACGTGGTCGCGAACCGAAAGCATCGAAAGGTGCGTAACGGCTTCGTGGTCGTGTGGGCTTTGACGGAATTCAAATTGGTCACGTGTGCGCGACGAATTTGATACGTATCCGTCGAAATTCACCGTATCGGTCCCTTTGCAAACTTCCTAATTACTTTGTGCACGCTCGTCAGATCGAGACGAAACTTGCGCCAACGGGACCGTATTATTTTTTGGTGCAAAGCGGGTCTAACGGCGGACATCGTTTTGTCCCAAAATTATCGTTTTGCTCCTGTGTCCAGAATTGGACTTAAGGACAGGCAATCCTAGCTAATTTGACTATTCTGAGAACATTGGTAATGTTTATTTCAGCTTCCAGGGACTGTTGTACGAGTTTTGACTATTGTGGCACACTGATTGGTTTGGATTATCGATTTCACCAGCAAAGGACCACATGCGAGTACAATTTATTGTCTGCATTTTGATATTGATCTTCACTATATTTCATTGATTGGCCATTGATTATGTGATTTTTATATTCTATTATAAATTGTTGAGTCGAGAATGTGAAGTACTAACGATGTGTGATCTGACCTTAGACAGTGTAGACATTGATTTATTATTGCAAAGTAGACAGTGTAGACAGTGATTTATTATTGCAATTAGAGGGTGTAAACAGTGATTTATTATTACAAAGTAGATAGTGTAAACAGTAATTTATTATTGCAAAGTAAACCATGTTTCTTTATTGCATTATTTGAGGTAGACAGTGTAACTTTATACAATGTAGACAATGTAACTTTAGACAGTGTAACTTTAGACAGTGTAGACAGTGTAACTTTAGACAGTATAGACAGTGTCGTGTAATTATCCCGAGACCGATCACATATCAAAGGTACTTCTAACAGTAGGGGAAAGTATTTTGTGTCTACTTATTTGCTATTGGTTTTCCGTATTTTTTGTTTATTTTCAAAAACATGTAATTGATGTCTAACCTCTGTTGTATAGTCATTTTCATTTATTGAAATTGCATTCAGTGAATTGTGCTCGTTCCATTCCTGACTGGAAATCAATATTTTTCAGGTTAGCCGTGGATTCACTTAGCATGGGGAGTTACGGGTGTACTTGCAGATAAAGGCCTAGAGACTAGTTAGATAGCTGAGTTGTAGTCATTTCAATATTTGTACAAGTTTATATTTTTTGCAATTGTAAAACTTGTGAATATTGTAAATTGAATTAGTTTGTGAATGAGCATTGTGTTATTTATTTTGATCATCATGGCCGTGACAGCGTTCTACCGTCGACACTGCGGCATAGGCTGGCTTGGACACGTCTCATATCCGTAGAAAAAAAACGGGTGCGGGTCATGACAAGTTTTTGTGGTGGCCCATGCAGATTTGTTT